>PVKE010005868.1:0-56895 GCA_004027555.1 Craseonycteris thonglongyai
CAGCCACCCTGCTCCACAGTCCCTGTTCCACTTTAGGCTCTGTGATCTGATTAGGGCACTGTGTGCTGTCCCTTGAGTTCGGATGTTAAATTGTCCACAGTCTTGTGGGGCTTCCACGCTCCCTAGGTCTCGGCTTCCAGCCCGCCCTCGATCCAGCTCCACTGTGACCGTAGTCCCCCAATCCCCCTTTGTTTTTGCCCGCCCCGGGCCACGCTCCGAGTCTCTGTCCCCGAATCGCTGCTTCCCTTTTCCTGTCCCGCTCTCCCCTTTTTTCTCTAACCTTTGTGTGTTGTTCCATGTTGTGTGGTTCTCTTAGTTGAGGTTTCTTCTCAGGGTTTCCCCTGTGGATTCCCCTCTGTTCACAAGGCCCTTCACAGGCAGTTATTGGCGTTCTCCTCTCATGCCGCCATGTTTTCTTTTTTTCACATCATTGTTTTAGTCTTTGCCAGTTCGTACAACTAGAAGAGTGTTTTGGGGTTTTTTTGTTTGTTTGTTTGTTTTGTTTTTGTTTTTTTCTTTTTCAAGCTAAAACACATCATGAGATTACACTGAAAATCCTTATTCTCAATAACACCAATATAACTTGTTTTATTTAAAAAATAACAGTCACGTAATACATTATAAAGTACTAGGAATAGTACTGTGTTTATGTCACTAACAATATATATATTGTTCGAAAGAAGGTGAAAGAAAGAAAGAGAGCCCAGAGCAGTCCCAATAGTTGTGTATCAGTAGTTGTGATATAGTTTCATTCCACACACGTGGATTGGGACTGTGCAAGGCAGGAACCAAACTGGAGGCCTGTGCATGGGAGGTGAGAACCTTCACTGCCATCCCAGCTGTTACCAGTTGTCCTGCAGTTCAGCATATGGATTTGCATGGGCAGGGATTCAATCACTAGACCTTGTGGTTGCAAGGCAAATGCTCAACCTGTTGATCTATCCCAGCATCTAAAATGTTGATTTTTCTAGTTTTTTTTTATTTTTATAATTAACATAAGCATGTAACCTTTATTTTCTGGATATCACCAGAATACATTGCATTTTTCTCTGTACTTTGCTTTTTCCTGTTTAACAATGTATCCTAGAAAACAATCTATAATAATATGGAGAAATACGCTTCATTTTTTTGTAATTTATTTGCTAGTATTGATTTCAGCCTTCCATATTCATGAATAATTTTTAATATAACTGACCTGTGTGTGTGTGTGTGTGTGTATTGTGTGACTGAGCATGTATATGTGTGAGGGTGTGTGAATGAGAAGGTGTGTATGTGTGTGTGTGTGTGTATTGTGTGACTGAGCATGTATATGTGTGAGGGTGTGTGAATGAGAAGGTGTGTGTGTGTGTGTGTGTGTGTGTGTGTGTGTGTGTGTGTGTAGCTTAGCGATCCCAGCAAGTGAGATGTGGACTCTGGCCCCTGGGCCCCTGTGGTAGCCATGACAGCTGTACCTTGATCTCTTGCACATGTTGAACACTGTACAATATTCCAATCAAGGAAGGGGCTGAAAAGTTCAAAACTACTGCTTTAGAGGGATGAAATATAGCTGATAATGCCAAATACTTTTTTCCTATTTAAAGAAAAAATTTACTAAAGTAAGGTTCATTTTTAGTTTTGAAATTTTAATTTCCCTATGTAAACTGTCAGTATTATTTTAATTTATAAATTGGGATCAGTTAATCTTTGTTATAATTATTAATCACTACTTTGGCAAATATTGAAACTTTCATGAGCTAATATATATATAATTAGTTCAAGATTGCACACCTAAGTCATCTGTGTTCTGGGCAGAAGAGAGTGCGAGTTAACAGTATATATGCATCGGAGTGAATCATGTCTTACGCCTGAAAAACTCCCCCAAATCCCCTCCCCCACCACTAGTACAATATTTTTCAGTCCCACTTTGTAGTATTTATTTCTCTCCTATTTCAATTAGAATAAAGTTGCACCCTCTGGATGGCAAATATTTCTTCAGCTTACAAAAATCCACAACTTTCAAATAACTCATCCTCTCTTAGTCTTAAATATACTTTTAAAAGTAAAAACACTTATCTGTAGAAAAGTAAACATAAAATATCCTAATTATGCATTGAGAAGTTTCTCATGGTATAAAAATGTGTTGCTCTATAATTAAAATAAAAATATAAGTATGAGACTCAATGCCTTGATTTTTGAAAGAAAATTTTTTTCAAAAATTAGATCAAAACAGAACAACTAAGAACCACATGACTTTATTCACATGTGGTATATAAAACTGAAAGCAACAAAGAAACAAAAATTTGTGGATACAGTTAATAGTTTAGTGGTTACCTGAGGGTAAGGGAGGAGGGCAATAGGAGAAGAGAGAGAGGGAGCCAAATATATGGTGATGGAAAGAGAACTGACTCTGCATGGTGAGCACATAATACAATACTAGACAAAGTACTGTAGAATTGTATACCTAGAACCTATGTAATTTTAACTAATAAATGTCACCCCAATAAATTTAACAATAAAAATAGACCAATATGACTAAGACTGTACCTTTAAAATAACAGAAGTGGGAATTGATGAGGTTTTTGAATAAATTTGTATGAGACCACTAATTATTACAATGAAGGTCTAATAATAAATGTTTCGTCAAGCAAGCCAAGCATGTTTCTGTCAGCCTCCATTTGTTCTATAATACAAGGCATGTTTTATCCTTTTTGAATGTACTTCCATTCAATTCTGCTTATTCTGGAAATAAATTTCCAGAACTCCACTCTTTCTTTTTTTCTGTCCAGCTCATCCTAATTTTGAAGTTCTTGAGTATTCTCCAATGTGACATGCCCTTTGTCATTTGACCTTTCAGCTGGTGGAGCAGGTTGTGCTTGGGGAGAGGGCTCTGTTGATATCTGTCAACACTGGGTTCTCACTCTGTTACTACTGAACACAGAGAAATTAAAAAACAAAGCTCAAGTCATTTTCTCAAAAAGACCCCTAGGTTTCTCGCTTTATCTGCTGTGCAGGAGTGTGCTTGGGAAGAAGTGTAAGGAAGCTCCCAGAGACAAGCTATTCCAAAGAAAGGGTCCCAGCTGTGGACCAGTTGGTTTTCCATGTCAGAGGCCCCACTTTCAGTTCTTGGGGCTTCATGGTTGCTGAGAATTTTGTTTTTCTTTGAGAGACTAAATTTCAAGTTTCTTTTCGAGTAGCCTTTATTTCTCGTCCTGGGGGTGTTCCCATGTAAAATGAAGGGGAGATCCTCTTTGCATGTGATTGCAGTTGATTGCATCGTGAGATCTTTTAACCCATCTGTCAACACTAGCTGTCCCTTCTTCTGCTTAATGGTGACAAACGCTAAAATGTCTTTAGTCTTCAGCATCTGTGCAAGAATGGGAAATGAGTGTTACCGGCCCCAGGAGGCTATGTACTTCCCTATCCTCTAAATTTTCCCCTAACTCTGGCTTCAGTTTTCAACAAATCCTAGCTGGTGGCCAAGAAAAATACTTTTAAGAACATCCCTTCAAAATCTAAAAGGACAAGAAACATAAAATGAAGCAGAAAGTCTAATCTCGTGCCCCTGTCACCCCATGTCACCTGTATAGGGGCCTTGTGAGCAGGAGGTGGCTGCTCTCCCCGAATGCCCTACTAACAACAAGCCCGAGTGCCATCCTCCACCTCCACCAGGAGCGTGCTCCTGTACGCTGGGCATATAGCATGTTTCAGAAGACGAAAACACCCTGGCTTTGACTCAAGGCCTCTCATTCAAACGTGAGAGGAAAATCTGTTTGTAAGTCTTGGTTCCCCAAAGGAGAGAAAGTGAGAAGGCACTTCCTATCCATTAAAGTATCTAAAACATTGCCGAAGGAAAGTTAAGCCAGTCCAGATGCTAAGTACGTTAAGTCTGAAGACACTCAGAAACCCTCTAAACTGCCAGAAAAAAATGTTAGGGTTGTACTTCACCTAGGCCATTTCCAGTTAGTTTTGTGAGCAGGCAACAAGCATGCTTGTAGAGATCAAGAGCTAAGCTCAAGCCCAGGGAGGCTGACCTTTTCCCATTAGTTATTTTAGTTCACACAAAGAAAATTCTGGAAAAGAAATGGTTGGGATCAAAGAGGCCCTGAGCACCTTCTCTAGAAAGAAGAATGTTATACCTAGAAAATCAGCCTACCGTCCTGGTACACAGTGACTCTGAAGAGTTGTACGGACTGCCCTTGAAGACAGTATATAGAGGAGAAAAAAAAAACGAAACAACCAATGGATACAAGCAAGAATTTACTATTTTCATTAAAGGTTTTACATATAAAAAAAAGCATAAGTAATAATTGAGGCACATCTTGCCCCATCACCATAATAAATGAATTAGATATTAAAACCTTGGCTCGTATTGATTTGACAAAGCACCATAATACATATTTTTTGAATTTTTATGCTTAGTTATGCAATTGTACTGCATATTCTACGATCATGCACCATGAAAAATAAATAACTGAAACATGCCATAATCATGTTGGAAAACTATGTGAGCATGGGAACAGGCAGTGACATGCTTTCTGCCAAAGGTCTGGATTGTGAGAACAATTCTAGGTGCCTATGTTCACTTCATGGGTGTTTTATATCATAAAGTGTAATATAAAGGGGTACTAAGTTAAATTCAAAAAAATTAGATCTCACCATATGCTTACACTGACATACCAGATTGTATAGATTCATTTCCTTACCAGGAAATAACATCTTTCAATGATACTATTTTGCTGAATCTACAAAGAACAGATTGTCCATAGAAACCTTAATTTTTAGTTTTTATTTTTATAAGGTGGATGTTTAGATTGTTTTCTCTTTTCTAAAAAAATAAACTTACACTTTCTCAGAAGAAAAAAGGTTTTTTTTCTTTTCTTTTTTCTCCCCCCCCTTTTCTTCCCTTCTCTTTTCTTCCCTTCCCTTCTCCTCTCCTCTCCTCCCCTCTCTTCTCCTCCCCTTCCCTTCTCCCCTCTCCCCTCCCCTCTTCTCTCTCTTTTTATTTCTATTTATTTATTTGTTTATTTATTTATTTATTTATTTTTACAATATGTAGCTTAGTGTCTGAAGAGTGGAGGCTGAGTGGATGAAGTTTACTAATGCAGACAATCTTAGAAAGATGTGGTAGGATTTCCACAGCCATAAAAGGTATCCACTTTCCTTGTAGCACGCGGCATTCTTATTCTTCTTAATTAATGCTTTTCATCATTAGAAAAACAAAACCAAAAAAATGATGACCTTGAATTCTTGCCTTAATTGAACTGGAAAGATTAAATATTCATTTGTGCCTAGATTTTAAAGTGGAACCTTCTCTTTTCAGTATTCACTACAGTTGGGTGGATTGGGGAGTGGGGGTCTGTATTTTTTTTAAATTTATTGGGGTGACATTGGTTGATAACAATCACATTGGTTCCCGGTGTACAATTCAACAGGGGTCTGTACTGTATTTGTGTAAAATTGCAAAGTATGAGTGACCTAGATCTGGTATTACACTCATATGTTTTTCCTAATTTTATTTTTATTACTCTTTGCATAATCATAAGGCCATACAGCCTTCCCATTATAGGCACGACTGACAAACACCAACAAAACACTAGTGGTCACACATTTCCTGCCATGCGTGCCATTGTGCCATTTCTCAAAAATGCACCCACAGCTTATTCACAATTATAGAAGCCACAGGGACAGGGAAACAGATCCCAGGAGGAAACAATGATGGCTGAACATATTGGACAATCTGTGAAAGTAAACTCATGCAGCAAAAATGAGAAAACAAAAATATGCATGGTTGAATCTATTGGCCACATTGCTAAGGTTCAAAATCTAACCATCTAGGGCCAGATTCAATAAAAATCTGTCTGACTTTTATGCCAAGCCATGCAGGCCTGGAAAAATCAATTTTCTGGAACTTGCTAAGTCTTCCACAGTCAAGGCAAAGTCAGCATTCCTCTCTATTCTTACTCTCACAGCAGGCTTGTGAGACACTCCAGAGGCCTGGGTCAGCCACAGGTCTTGGCTGATTTGAGCAGGTTCTAGTAGAAACATGCAGAAGAAAAGGAGAGTGAAGCATGTGAATGTTGTCTTATTGTAAACTATACATTTCTGCACCTTGCACTATCAGGTATCATTCATTCATTATTTTTTTATTTATTCATCAAACATTTTGTGGGCTGTAACCCTGTGCTAAGTACTGTGCTACAGGCTGGAAAAATCAAGATGGAAACACATACCAGTAGTCAAGTCCTGAATGAGACTACAATTAAACCAATAATGGCAATAGAATATCATAAAGACTCTTCAAAGGAATGCAGAGGACCCCAGGGGAGCACCATAAAGAGGCGTCTAATTCTTGGAGAACAAGTGTATCTGAGAGTCCTTTTCCAAGGAGGTGACAGGTAAGTTCATCCTTGAGGTTTGGATATGAAACAATGGCAAAGGGAAGGATGAACATATTTGACTGAAAGCATCAGGAGGCAATGGTGCAGAAGTGTGTGTGTGTGTGTGTGTGTGTGTGTGAGAGAGAGAGAGAGAGAGAGAGAGAGAGAGAGAGAGAGAGAGAGAGAGAGAGAGCGGCAGAGGTACATTTCTAAACAGGAGAGATGCATATTAACATTACATTTTAGAAAAGGCCTGGAAGAATGTGGAAAATGAAATGAACTGGAGCAAAAACGAACCCAGAGACAAGAGGTGGATCAGGAGGTCATTGTAGTTATCAAAGTGAAAATTGAGTTGAGGCAGATGCATTACAAGTTTTATGGTGATAGAACCACAATCGGACATGGGGCCTATATGGCTGGGTAGGAAGATGGAGGCATGTAGAAAAATGTCCCACTCTTGTTGATTGGACAAGGGGCAAGGCCATGCATCAGCCTAGAAAATATAGAAGGAAAGGCATGTGTGGAGCGCAAGAGCATAAAATGGGATGTGTATGTGTGTTAAAAGAGTTGGTAGGCAGCTTGGAATATAATTCTGGTTAAACACAAAGTGAAGGTCATTGGTCTGTGGGTGATGGTTATAATTTGGAGTGTAAATGATGGAAGTGAATCAAGAGAGCAAGCTCAGTCAGAAGAGAGAAGCCTTGAAGACAAAGTTCTGCAGAGTACCAGGGTCAAGCTAAGATGGAGGAGAAACTCAGAAAGTCACTGGAGAGTGGCTGTAGGGAGAAGAAAGCCAGCAGAGAGTAAGGTCTCTAAATGCAAGGAAGAGAAATTTCTAATAGGGTGGGGCCAGTAGCACAAAGGAGAAATGATCAGAAAAGGGTCTATGAGATACCAAGCTTGGCAAGCTCACTGCATGTGGCTTCTTGAATCTTCCATTTACTCATGGGTTATATTCTAGTATGGGGTGCATCCTGCCAGTGAAGAGAAGCTCTCAGTAAAGGATTATTAATCTTGTATGTGTCTGAATTTATTGCTCTGTAATGCCAGCACAATTAACTTTTGCAATACAAAAATGGCCTCTTCATGTTTCCTGAGTCAGATTCCATGAATTATTTCTTACTATGCCATTTTCCACCTGACTACGTAATCCAGTGATGGTATAAAATGGCTTGGTAAGACCATGCAAAGCAGATGGGGATTTGCTATGCTGGTAGAGATTTCTTTTTTCTATTTGCACATTGGATCTAAAGATAGGGAAACAAAACACTCATCTTGAGTAAATTGATGATATGACATCTAGGGACTAACCTATACATGTTCTGTGATTTTTAATAGGCTGTGCTCTAGGCTTGCTGGTGCTGATTGCTCCATCCACACGCCCTTTCACAGCTGCTTTTTCTGTCCTACTGTTGGCCTCCTACTTGAAGTACCTGGGACTCTGCCTTAGAGATTTTCCCACTCCAGTGCTTTTTCCCTGTGCTTGGGGCAGGCTGACAGTGTTGGGGAGTTCATATCCATTCTCAAAGAATACCCAATGGGAATAGGTAGATGTGCCTCCTTTCCCTTGCTCCTGTGCTCTGACACATGTCCAGTACTATCTCCCAGTAGTCCTTAGCAGGACAAAACTCCAGAGGCCCAATGGAGACACGCTTGATCCACACTTTTTATTTGCTGCCTTCCCTTCTCTGTCTCATTTCCATACACTGTTATGGGTGGTTTCTGGGACCACTCTCAAATTAAGAAATGACACTAAAATTCTTATCTCAGGTTCTGTTTGTGGGGAAATCCAACTTGATTGCCAACCAAGTTCAAACTCAAACTCAAATATACTTGAGCTGATAAATTAAGGACTAAAGAGAGGGACTAGGACTATATCAGTTATAGTAGGAAGTAATTTCTCGTGCCCAAGTCAAGGTACGAAAGAAAAGGGAGCTTTATTTTTCTATCGCTAACTTAGCTCCTATGTGATGTCTCATTTCATCAAGTAAGAAGAGCTTATTCTCAACCAACCCTGAGTAATCTCAGTTGATTCAGTCCTTTCCCACCTCTGTTTTTTCTCTTTGGGGTTGTTTAAATTCAGGAAACGCGCCTAACATCAATTCCTGTAGGAGGAGCTGCATGCCTGCTTGTGCCTTCACTGGTCAGTGTCCCTTCTGGCAGCCTCCAGCAGTGTGCCAATGGCCCTCCTGTCACACGGGCTCAGCTCTGTTCTAGCCTTCCTGACTCCGGGGCCTCTTCAAGTTCATCTGTGTCAGTTACCTTCCATGTGTCCTCAGCCACATGGAGGTATAACTGGCCTTGATCAGGACCAATGGGTTCTTGGAGTCTTGGTGAGGGCTCGCACTACTAGCTCATCTATCTAAACACCATTGTGGGTCTTTTTCATTCTGCTTATTTCATATCATACCATAGGAGTCAGGAGAATTGTGGGTGTTACCTTGGAAAGCAAAACTCAGACAAAGTAACTCTGTTCTTCCATCTTTCTTGACTTCTCTTCCTGGTTACAAGAAACCTCTCCACTGGATTGTGGGCAGAACAAGTCAATGCCCCTGGATTCTGGAGCAACCCTAAGCCACTAACAGATGAACTTCTCCGCTCCCTTGAAGCCTCCTGGTGGGACAACTGGAGCACCCTCCTCTCTTTCTGAGGTGTGCTCTGTCCCAGATGCCCACAGTATGAGGACTGACACCCTCTTTATTGGTGTTTTCTCCTTATCTGCCTTGTTTCCCAATCTTCCCAATCACAGTTTCTGGGTTCGTTTCTCAAATCAACTACCTGCACCAAGTCCTTGTTGCAGAGATGCTTTGTGGATGATCTCACCTAAGGCATTGCATCTCACCTTCAGGTCTTGCAAATACGTGGAGCCCCGTCTTCCTGTTTGCTGTATAGAGTGTGGATTTGGGTTTGTACCTATGGAGTGATACAGAAGAAACAGAACTCACTGATGCTCAATTGCTAGATTAAACTACGTGTTTGCTTCAGCAAGGTGCTGCCTATAACGGCAACACACTGCCAGGAAGCCTGGCAGAGAATGTGTTTAGTGTAAGATATGCTGCCTAGTGGCCAGAAGGTGACAGGGCACTGGGGGCCGGTGAGTCAGAGGGAATGTCAGCCAGTCAGTGACCCAGGCGGGTGGAGGGGGCGGGGAGCATGGGGGCAAGAAGTGTGTGTGTGTGTGTGTGTGTGTGTGAATGAGCAGGGGCATTTCATAGTGGGAATGTAAGAGGACTTCTCAGACAGAAAGTCGAAACACCAATAAGGTGAAACGTAAGGCTCTCCAGTTTGGAAGCCTATTCATCTAACTCAGTGAGTGAGCCAGCTACTAATACAAAGACCGAGAGTAATTTCAAAAGCAGTAAGGGGTCAACGAATTTCTGTTTCATATAAACCCGACATAGGGGCCAGGTAGGTGCTGGGCAACAGTGGCATGCCTGGCGCACCAACTTCTGAGCTGGGATTGGAGACCATTTATCCGACAGGGGTGCCCTCCTCCCATGGTTCTTGCCAGGTTATGTTGAAGGTAGCCATCTGGGAGCCTGGCGCAGGAAGAGGGAACCAGGGCAAACCTGCCATGATGAGTGGGAAGGTCCTCTGCTGATGGAAAGCTCTGGTGCCCTTGCCAGCCAAGTGGGTGTGTTTCAATTTGTCACAGCTGCGCAAGGCCAGTAACTCACCATGAAGTCATCAGAGCAGAGAAAATATTTATCTAAAGATGAGCAGGGAAAGCCCCTCTGGATTTCCAATGTAGCGGTCCTGAGAAGCTCCAGGCTTTTAAACAACTCAGGCCAGAGAAATGCAGCATGTGTGTGTGCGTGTGTGTGCGCGCGCATGCACGCACACACACGCACATGCACACACGCACACACACACTCTCACATTTCACAGGCATTTTCCAGTTCTGGAAGAGGCCTTTCCTTCCCAGTTTCTGGTATTGCGAGCACCTGGACGTCCCAGGTGGGCAGCTCCTCTAATCACTGGAAATCATTGCTTCATTTGCAACCTCACTTACACTTGCTGGTGCAGTGAAAACTTGGTGGGCCCTTTACCAGTTGTTCTTGCTCGGAGACATTCTGCAAACTAAGTCACCCGCTGAACTCACGTTCTGTCGGGGGTGATGTTGCAGGGTCTTAACAGCATTTACAACCTTTACTGCAGGAAAGAACAATGGTCTTTCCCTCCTGGGGCACCTGAGGATACAGTTGCAAGCAGCTCTGACAAGTGTGAATTATCTTTTAAGCCTGCTGTTTTTAAGATTTAAAATTTAGGTAAATTTTGCATATGTTTATTTTAGTATACTATGACATTTGAAACTTCTTGTCATGTAACAGAAGTTGCATCATGTTGTTCTGTGGCTTCCAGTCTTTTACATCTGAACTTGTCTCCTGTATTTATTTCCCCATTGTGAGAAGCAAAATAAGGAACCATGTACTGGGCCCAGGACAGGACTTGGGGGCATTTTACCTGGTTCTGCAAATAAGTAAGCTTATAAACTTAAGTAAGCGATTGCAACTCTATTGTCTCCCTTTTCTTCATCTCCCAAAAGGTGAGGTAGGGGGTGGGATGAGACAGTATTTAAATGCTGACTTCTAAAATTTCTTTGTCTCTTACATTTTATAATTTATTCTATGATTTTAGAGATTCTGTTTGTGTTTTCTGAACATGTTCTATTGTTTAATTAAACTGAACATATGAGGGTTGTCTGAAAAGTATCTAGACAGAGGTATTTATGGTTGAATTTTTCCTAAACAGCTCTCATACACTGATTACTAGAAATGAATCAACAGAACATATTTAAAGACCAAGAGATCTCAAAGTCCAGAATGGCATTAGACAAATGGTACCCCAGAGGCTGGCCCTAAAGATATTGATGAACCTGAAGAGCCCAAAGGGAGACAGTAACTTAAAACAATTCATGAGCTTGGTGAAAGACTGATCAGAGGTTTGGGGCTCGCTGTGGGTATATATGTTTTAGTAACTGGGTGGAGGAATTGGGTAAGGAGGTGAAAAAACATAACTTTTTTTGTACTTTTAATTTTGATATAATTTAATATATGAGAAAAATATAAAAACATATAAGTCAAAGACATGATTTCATGACACCCTTTTCCTCCAGGTACGTCAGTCTGGGTGCATTTCCTAAGAATCAGAGGCATTCTGTGATGTAATCACAGTGCAATGATCAGAATCAGGAACCTGACATTGATATATGATACTATTATCTACTCTAACCCACACTCAGATTGTGCCAATTGTTCCAGCCCAAATTTTAAGCAGAGATCATGCAAGTTATTATGTCCTTTTATTTTCATTTAATCTTAATCTTTCCTCAACTGTTTGTTGTCTTTATGACTGATATATTTGACGAGAACTGGCTAGTTATTAAGTAGAATGTTCCTGACTTCAGGTGTATCTGCTGTTTCTCAGGACCACATTCATATTGCATCTTTGGCAGAAATACTACATATTAATTAATATTACATAAAATACAATTAAGTTCATGAACATGCCATGATGTGTTTACTTCATAAGCTTTCAGAATCTTGGTGTATCAGTGTCTCACAATTGTGTTCATGTCAATGTGTGGCAGTGTCTTTCTGAGTGGTGTTCATTGTTGTTGCATGTTGTTGTGTGTTGCTGCGAGGATGTTAGAGCTTGAATTAAAGCAATGATAAAACATTAAATTTCTTGTTAAATTTGGCAAGAGTAGATATACCATCAGCAACATATTAGTTCAAGTTTATGGGGATATTGCCATGAAAAAACAGCAGTGTACAAATGCATTAAACATTTTTTTGAGGGGAGAGAAAGTGTCACTAATGAAGAGAGGTCAGGGTGGCCAGTAACAAGCAGAAATAATGAAAACATTGCAAAAACTCATCAAATTGTGCATCAAAATTGTCAGCTGACTCTGAGAAGCATAGCAGACCAAGTCAACACTGATAGAGAAACAGTTTGGAACATTTTCACTGAAAATTTTGGCATGAGAAAGGTGTGTGCAAATATGGTCCAGAAGAAGCTCATCAATGAACAAAAGCAAAGGACAGTCAAAGTTAGCCAAGACCTTATGGAGAGGCAAGATGATGTTTTGGGCTGTGATGAAACATGGGTGTACCAATATGACCCTAAAACAGAATGTCCACATGCACAATGGAAGTCAAGCAATTTCCACAACCATAAAAGTTCTGTCGGTCCAAATGAAAAGTCAAAATGATGTTATTGACCATTTTTGTTATCAGAGAGATTGATTATTTAATATGAATTTGTACCAACTGGACAGTCAACTGAGTTGATTATTTGGAAGTGTTGAAAAGGCTGCATGAAAAAGTTTGATGAAAATGACCTGAATTTTTCACCAACAACTCATGGCTTTTGTGTCACGATAATACACCAACTCATATGGCACTGTTTGTGAGGGAGTTTTTAGCCAGTAAAAGAAGACTGTATTGGAACAACCCTCCCTATTCACCTGATCTGGCCTCCAGTGACTTTTTTCATTTTTTGTGTTTTTGTTGTTGTTTGTTTGTTTTTGACAGAAAGAGAGAAGGGGGAGGGCCCAGAGCAGTCTCCATAGTTGCATATCATTACTTTTCTACATCGTTTTCACTCCACAGGTGGGTATGGGATTTCACAGGGCAGGAACCAGCCGAGGGCCTCCCACATGGGAGGCATGCCCCAGTGAGAATTGAACTGGGGGCACACCCCAGTTCAGCATATGGGTCTGCAGGGGCTGGGCCTGGGACTTGACCCCCTGGACCCTGGGGCTGCAAGACAAGTGCTCAGCCTGCTGAGCCATCCCGGCATCCCCAACATTTTTCTTTACCTGAAGATAAAGGAAATATCAAAAGGAAGATATGTTGATGACATTCAGGACATCAAGAGAAATATGACGACAGCTCTGATAGCTGTTCCAGAAAAGGAGTTCCAAAATTGTTTTGGAGGGTAGACTAGGTGCTAGTGTCAGTGCATAACCTTTCCAACGGGAGTGCTTCGAAGGTGACCATAAGTGATATTCAGCAATGAGGTATGTAGCAGTTTTTCTAGGATGAGTTCACAAACTTAATTGTCAGATCTCCTAAGGTATTATAACATGCCCCAATGCATCAGACCAGGAGACATGTGAAGTTGGTTTGTCCCATTATGTTTGAAAATCTCTTTGTTACTAGGTTAAGATGCTTTTTTTAGAAAAAATCTGTATGATTAGGATGTGCTGATTCTTTGATTTTGACTTCACCAGAAGAAACACAGCCTCATTGCAACAGTGCCACCTGCTGAAAAAAAGAAACAATTTTCTTAGAATTCCAGTCCCAAGACAGGGCTTGTATTTTGATCCCTTCCAAATGTTACTTAACTTAAAGTTAAATCTAAACTTTCAAGAGATGAGGTTGGTTAGATGATGAAGCTTGGGGTGAAGACTGTAGGAAGGTTGTAGAAAATAAGAGAATAGAACGGGTCCGAGTGCTGTCCCAAGAATCAACTCCTCAGAGCACCTTAGACTAACTCTGAATTCAGGAATGGAAGGCTCCTGAGCTGTGGATGGCTCACCTTACCAGGTAACTTCTGAGAGCCCACTGGACAGGTAGGAGTGGAGAATGTCCCCAAGCACTCAGCCCTTGCTGGTCCTGCTAGAACTACCAGCCTGAGCTCCCAGTGCTTATTTTCCTTTCATCTTTATAACATAGTTCTTTATAAACCTTAACTTGTTCCAGCATTTGCCTCATTGTTTGTCTGGAAATAATAAGAACTGTTTGTCTCGCTCTATAATTTGAGAGAAACATTGGCATTCCCCTCCCACCATGGAAAACACTGTGGAATGATTTCTATCATCTTCCAATAATGCTGGTCACTGGCTGAACTATTTTCTTCAAAGTGATTTTTTATCTTTTCTCTACCAATCAGAAATTTGAACGTGAGCATCATAGCAGATAAATGGGACAGCCCAGGTCAAATGTGTTCTAGTTTACCAACTGTTCATGCAATCTTTCTTAAAATGTGGTAGGACAGGAGACCTACTAATGACATTCAAGTTTGGACCTGGTTATTTTTCTCTTATTTCTGGCTATTTTTGATTACCAAGAACTAGAAATTGGTCTGAAAGTGGAGAAAAGGAGTTAAAGAGGGGAAGATAATTTTGGTTCAGCAGTTACTTGTTAGAAGAGTTAATAGTGTAATTTTGATGCACAAAACAAGAATATTTGATATGGTCAGCTCAGTCTTCATAATTATACCTGACCTCTAGATGAATGGAGGGGTCAGCTGACTTCATTCTGCACAGGTGGGTGGGGGCTGTGCAGGGCAGGAACTGGACTGGGGGCCTTCCGCATGGGAAACACACCCCATTTCAGCATATGGGTGTGCACAGGCTGGGGCTGGGATTTGATCCTTGGTTCCCAGGGCTGCAAAGCAAATGCTAAACCCACTGAGCAATCCCAGCTTCCCCCCAGGCAATGCTTTTAACTGTGAACAAATCCAAATGGAAAGACATCACTGGAGAGAGAATAAAATGAGTAGAATGTGAGTGTCATACTACATGAGGAAAAGATTGAGAACTTGGGAAGCAGTGCTTGGGAAAATAGTTAAGATAAAAGGGGACAAGGTGGATGTATACAACTACTTACATGTCTGATATGGTAAAAGTTTTAAGCTTCTCTCTCTTTGACCCAAGAAGTAGAATTAATGTGATTGAATTAAAGCTTTAGAGAGATGTGTGTTACTTTATTAAGAGGAATAAAATAAATTTTTAGTAGTTGCAAGTGTCCAAGGTAGGTTTGGGGTCCTTTGGGGAGTGGAGTCACCGGGAAGGTATGTGTGACAAGATTATATGACCTATTTACACTGCTATCCTATAAGTTAAAGAAGATGCCTTTAGTGTTTAATCCAGGGCTTGATCCAATACATGGTCAACTTTCTAATTTTTTAAAGATTTTATTTTATTGTTTAAGAGAAGGTGAGAGAAAGAGAAGCAGGGGAGAGCCCAGAGCAGTCTCCATAGTTGTACATCATTAGTTGTGACATGGTTTCATTCCACTCAGGTGGATGGGGTGCTGCGCAAGGCGGAAACTGAACTGAGGACCTCCCACCTGGGAGGCAAGGAACTTTGCCACTGAGCCATCCCTGTGGTTACCAGTTGCACCATATTCTAGCATATGGCTTTGCACAGGCCAGGGTAAGGAACGTAATCCCACATTTTGCAATTGTGAAGCCAATGCTCAACCACTGAGCTATGCCAGCATCCCCATCAACTTTTTAATTTTTAAATTAAAAACAGCAAATAAAAAGTTGATTAGATACTCTCATTGAAACTCAAGCCTAGTGTCATGAAATTAACATTTGATTTTTTTTTTTAAAGACAACTTTATTTGGCCAGCATATTTTAAGTTTTATTTATTTATTATTATTATTATTTTTACAGAGAGAGAGAGAGAGATACAGAGACAGAGAGAGAACTGAACTGGGGGAGCTCCCAATTCAGCATATGGGTCCGCACGGGCCGGGGCTGGGATTCGATCCTCAGTCCCCGGTGCTGCAAAGTGAGCGCCTAACCCACTGAGCCATCCCGGCTTCCCCAACATTTGATTTATTTGCGTTAAAACTATGCAACACATAGGAAAATATATTTGTAAACAAAATGACAATTCTTCATGGGTAGCTCTTTGTAACAAGTATTTGAGACCGAGTAAAGACTACAGGTCTACTAAATGCTTAAACTTAATTACCGTGGATCAAGTTTATTCCTAGAAAAATCCTCTATCTTCATAAATTATTTAGAGTTAATAAAGGTGGACCCTCTGAATTAGCACTATGTAGCACATAGAAAAATTTACAAGGAGAAAAAATAACTTGTTTCTAAACATTTTAGGTGCTATTAGGTTGTAACACATGAAATTTATATTTGATCATTTTAATTAAAATTTTTATTGAAAAAATTATAAATTTACAAGCAGTTCTGAGATCTACTACAGAAAGAGTGTATATACCCTTAACCCAGTTTCTCCCAATGGTTACTTTTTGCAAAACTGTGTAGTACATTGTTTATTTACAAAATGGCGAGTTTATGAGGTTCAACCTAATATATTATAGGTAGATGACCAAAACCACAAGTTTGGCTGAATTAGACTATGTGGAAACATCCTAAGTTCATTAAGTGCCGATATAACTTTGATGACTTTGAAACATGGGCCATTACAATGGTAATGCCTATGGGTTTAGAAGTGGGAGAGGAGAGGTTTCAAGGGAGACTCTGGTAACAGGAAGGCAGGCTGGTGGCTGAGTCTCTGAAGTGCTGTGGAGGCGTCAGGAAATTGAGCACTGGGAAATAGACATGGTGTCCTTGGATAAAGACACAGAGCAGCAGCACTAACACAATTCGAAGTCCTGAGAGAGAAAGTGGGTGGCAGGGGGAGCAAAGGCACCTGGGTGTTGCCAGGTTAGAATGGGGGTTTCGTTTGTAGGCCGAGAGGAAGACATAAACTGAGATAAAGAAATGCACATGCAAGAGAGACTGGAGGGGCACAGAGCCGGGAGACGCAATAGGAGATTCACTCAAGAAAAAAAAATCATTTTTTGTTCCTGAGTGAAGAGAAGAGAATGGGTAAAATGACTTTATCACGTAAATGCAAATGAGAAGGAGTGCAATGTAAAATTCAGTGGTTTTCAAATGTTTTAAATATAGTGCGATTCTTTGTCCTTAGCTACACTGTATGTGCAGTACAAGAGGCGAGATCAGGGGCGATGTTATTGAAATGAGGACAAGGTCCATCAACATCCTCTGCTGCCTCTGGGGCCCCAGTTTCATCTTTGAAAGACTGGAGGTTTCCCAAACACTTCAGAAAATGAGTAGAATCCATGGTGGAATGAAATGGGTAAAACATTCCAACTCGCTAAGGCCTGGTTTTATCAAGTTACCGATTTAACTCACAGCATTCTGTTGTTTTGGAAATAAATGCAAGGTTGGGAAGAGTTTTACTGGTTTTGAAAGAGAGATCAAAAACTAGAGTGAACTGTAACAGGAATAAATGGGTCATGTGATTATAATTGCGCCAGGGAGTGGTCCTATTAGTCCAGATTGGAAGTAATCGGATGCCCAGCAAATACCCCAGAGGGCTCAGTTGGTTGTGAACACATCTTGAGCCAAAACTGCGATGAGATGCCCAAATATAAATGTGCCTTTAGCTTGGATGAGTAAATAAAGACCTACTATTAAGGTCCAAAATATGAGTGTCCCACTGTGTGGGCTGGCTAACCCTACCTGGAGTAGTACCTCTGTCCTGAGCCCCATAGGAAGGACAGAGACAAAGTAAAAGAATGTGCAGATGAGGGGGAACATCAGGTGTGGTCACTGAGTTAATTTGCTATAAATATTTATTCAGGGAATGAAGGGAGACAGGCAGAATGAGAAGAGGAAAAAAGGAGGTCTGCAGTGGGAAGAAATGAGGAAAGTACATAAAGTGATGACACATGGTTATGATTTAGAGATTTTTTTCAGAAATAGAGATGAATAGGCTTTAAAGGAGATAAGTAAATTTGCAAAAGGGGTTAAGAATATGGACGGAAGAAGCAGAAGATATGGCTTTTGATGGCCCCGCCGCTGGAAATACTGAAGTACAACCCATAATTTGTGGTTGTCAAGGTTTAAAGCGTCAACTCCTGCCATTATCCCAGATGCCTCAGTAAGAATTCTAGGATTCTGGACTCCAGTTCTGTATCCCTACTCCAAATTCCCTTGGGTGTTACACATATGTGAGAGTTCCAACATAAATATTTATATGGCAAAGGCCTTCTGAAAATACAATCCATGTTTTCCAAATGGTATTCTTTAGGGAACCAACTGCCTTGCCTCCCTCCACCCTTTGCCTCTCCCCATCTCTCTCTTTCCCTCCCTTCCTCTCTCCCTTCCTCCTTCTCCTCATTGATCTTTTCTTTCTCACTCATTTTCTTCTTTCAGCACATGCTTACTGAGCACCACTTATCTTTCATACACTTCACCTACAATGTTGAACAAACACAGATATGTCCCCTGCACTCAGGGAGATCATGAGCAAGTGGGGCAGACAGACAATGACCAAACAACCATCACTATCATAAACAGTAAACTACATGTCCTTCATTACTACAGAAATTGAACATTTAGTTCCATAGCTGTGGTGGGTGTGACTCTCATAGGCCTTTTAATCCAGGTATGAAAACCAACTTAACAAATATCTGAATTTAATTTAGTTCTCTAGTCTTTATAGTCTTTATGGCCCAGTGGGGGTGGGGGGGATGATCTATTCATTTTCAGATTTAAAACAATCCAACCCAGAAATTTCTCAGTGTGATCTAATAATGTAAACTTGTTCATTTTTGCTCAAAATTCTATTCAGCACTTAGCCTCTCCTCCTTCCTTTCTCTAGTAGAAACTCAGATCTGGGAGGTTAGGCCTAGTATGGCCTCAGGACTGTGGCTGAGCAGGGAACAATGTGGGTTTGGGACTGTCCTGGGGCCATGATGAGCTTTGCGGGAATACAGGTCACCTCATCAGCTCTCACAGTGGGGTGCGCAGGTTCCCACAGCCATGTCCATTTCCATGTGCCCTTTAGATTGATGTCAATGGTTATTCTAATCCCCTGGAATTCTCAAACAAAGCCCACTTGAACTCATTTATAAATTTTATTGTTCTTTAATTCACTAAGTGAGTAAATATCTATTGATTCTTTTCTTTTCCTTTCATTTGGCTATTTATTCCCTCTGGCTTTGTAAGTTCTATTTCTATGTCATTTGACTTTTTCATTTTATTAATAAAAAAAAATGCATTTCAGGCTATAAACTGTATTCTGAGTACAGTATTTACCATATGGCATGGGTTGAGATTTACTGTTTTCTAACCATAATTTCTGAAATTATAATTAAATTTTTATGTGTTTTCAACCCTCACTTTAATTCAAATATTTTATTTTTCCATTTCTAAGGGGTTAGACTTTGTTGTTGTCATCAATGTTTTAGCAATGTCAATGTTGGTTGCCTTTATAAACATGTGCTTATAAAATTTGTACTTTTAGGAACATATGAAGATTATTCATGGAAATTTTATAATTGTATAAGTTTGTGTCTCATGAGTATATATTTTGTAAATTTTACCTCTGAAACAAATTCTGACTCTGACAAAGATCCCTGTCTTTATTTCAAAACTGTAAATACAGGGGAAGCCAGGATGGCTCAGTGGGTTAAGAGCACACTTTGTAGTCCCAGGGACTGAGGATTGAATCCCGACCCTGACCCGTGTGGACCCATATGCTGAACTGGGGAGTTCCCCCAGTTCGGGTGTCACTGGGGTGAGACCCTGGCCCAGTTTCTGCCCTGTGCAGCCCCACCCACCTGTGGAATGAAACTATGTGGAAAAACCAATGATGTGCAACCATGGAGACTGTTTTGGGCCCTCCCCCTACTCTCTGTCTCTGTCTCTGTATCTCTCTCTCTCTCTCTCTCTCTCTGTCAAAAGCAATAAAAAATAAATAAATCTTTTTTTAATATATATATTTATTTATTTATTTTTGACAGGGAGAGAGAGAGAGAGAGAGAGAGAGAGAGAGAGAGAGAGAGAGAGAGAGAGAGAGAGATACAGAGACAGAGACAAAGAGAGAGCTGAACTGGGGGAGCTCCCAGTTCAGCATATGGTTCCGCATGGGCCGAGGCCGGGATTTGATCCCTGGTCCCCTGCGCTGCAAAGTCAGCGCTTAACCCACTGAGCCATCCCGGCTTCCCCACTAAATCTTTTTAAAAAACTATAAATACAATGTCAACAAAAATTATATATTTTTTTGTTTTATTTCAGGGAAATATCAACTCATTTTTGTGGTTAATACAAATTCATCTTTGTGGTTAATACAGTTAATTTTAAATGCACAATAAGCCAATATAATAATTGATTCCTTCTATACATGCCCTGCAGTTATAACTGTTTAAAAAGTGAACATTAAGGCTACAATGTTTTTTTCTAAATGATGGACAGTATGTTTCAGGAGAAAATAAGATTTACTAATGTTTGGTTGGCAGAATTCTAGGTTACTCTGTTAGGTTATATTTTGTTGTAAGAAGCGTAATAAGACTCCATTTTTATTGTTTCTTTACTTTAACTGGCTATCAAGTTGTTCCAGTTAACTACCACTGATTTGATATGTCTTTATCATAAAAAACATCCCTATCTGTACTTGAATCCATTTGTTACCTCAATTCTATCCCACAGATATGACGGCCACTCTCATTTCATTACTCAATTTTGTCAGTTAAGAATTCCTTTAGCCCACACTGTGGCAGTACTTTCTTTTTCAAAACAAGTTGTCAAGAGGTAGTAGGTTGCTAACATTCTTTCTTTAATTTATTTCTGTCAGGGAGAGTTCTCTGAGGCTTTGGCCTTTTCAATAAGACAAAAGAACGGCCACTGTGTCATTGTACAATGTAAGAAGAGGGAGAAGGAGGGCAGGGTAGCATGTCACAGAAGCCGAAACAGGCTCACATGGCTGCCTCTATTTCAAGGGACACTCAGATAACTCTACAACATATGGCTGCTCTCTACATTTCATAACTTTCCTCATTTCAAATTCACATATTTCTTTGTTTTCCTTATTTTTTTCTGTTGCTTTTTTTCATTTTTTCTTTTCAGAGGTAAAGTGAACTTTTATCTGAGTACTAAATTAACTTTGTCTTAGAGATGTTTATACATTTTTTATTACTTTCTAGGCATTTCTTTTTAAAATATTCATATTTTCTTTTACCCAATGTGTGTGTGATTATTTTTTTTAGATTTCCTAGTAGATTCAATTAAAAAAAATATTTCTCATTTTATTGCATTGTGGAATATGATTTTGTTATTCATGCTTTCAGCATTGATTGAGAGATTTTGGGTGGCCTAAATTATGGTCATTTTGTAAGTTTTTATTGATGTATTAAAACCTTTATTTCTTTTTTTTTCAAGTAGAGGGTTTGATATGGTTATACCTCTTGGCTCAATTGCTTATAATAAGTAAAATATTAATGAATCATAGTCCTGAATATGAAACTAAAACCATAAAGCTTCTGGAGGAAAATTGGGGAGTGAGGTGTGCAGAGATTTCTTGGAACAGATACAAATGCATTAACCATAAAATAACATAAATTGGCAAATTTGACTTTATGAAAATTAAAAGTTCTTGGTCACCAAAAGACACCTTTACCAAAGTGAAAGGCAAACTACAGACTAGGAAAAGTATTCTCAGCACATATACTTGACAAATAACTATTTTCTAGAATATATAAAAATATATAAATCAATAAGGCAAAGACAAACGGTTTAATTTTTAAGAAAAAGGCAGAAGACTACAACAGATACATCACAATAAAATATTCAAATGGACAATAACCCACAAATATCATCATTGAATATCATCATCAGGAAGACACAAATTAAAACACATTGAGATAGTATCATATCTACTAAAAAAGCTGACAATACGATATATTTATGAGGATGAACAACCTGAACTCTCATAGGCTGATGTTTGGGAGTTCAAAATGGAGTAAAACCTTCAGAATGTTGTTTGGCAATTTTTAACAAAGATAAATATACACGTTTCTTAAGAATCAGCCTTTGGGGATGACAGGATGTCTTAGCAGGTTGAGCGCTTGTCTTGCAGCCCCAGGATCTGAGGATTGAGTCCCAGCCCCATCCCTTGTGGACCCATATACTAAACTGGTGTCTGCTTTCCATACAGGAGGCCCCAGCCTGGTTCCCACCCTGCGCAGCCCCCACCCACCTGTGTGGAACAAAATATGTCGAAAACTGATGACATACAACTATGGAGACTGCTCTTGGCCCTTCTCTCTGTCTCTCTGTTTCTCTGTCTGTCTCTCTGTCTCTCTGTCTCTCTGTCTTTCTGTCAAAAACAATAAAATAAATCTTAAAAATAAAAAGTTAAAAAAAAGGTATGTACCCCCCCAAAATATATGTTTACAAAAAGACTTGCACAAAACAATCTGTGTTATGTTCATACAATTGAACATAACAATAAAAAGAAACAAACTTTATATACACAAAAACATGAATTATCTAAAATATTATGACAAAAATGAAACAAACACAAAAGACACATACTGTACAATTCTAGGCATCTGAAATTAAATAGTGGTCTAAAAGTATTTTATAGTGATAGAGGTCAGAAGTAGTTACCTTGGAGATTGGTAAGGAACACCAGGAAACTTCTGGGAGGTGGAAAGTTCTGTTTATTGAGCTGGGTGGAAGTTCCATAAGTATATACATAAATAAAAATTCATATGCACTTTACTGTATGTAAACATACAGTAAAGTATGTTTTTAATTTAAAAAAACTTAAGATGGCTATTTTTTCTTATGTTTTATCTACTTGATCTTTTAAGAACTAAGAAAGGTGTGCTTGAGATTATTATTATTGGCTTAAAGTTGTTTCTTTCTAGTTCTTGTACTCTGTAGTTTTAATTTCTATATTTTTATGTCAGGTTACCTGGTACATAGAAATTTTTAATAGTTTTCACTTCACTTTTAAGGACTATCACTATCATGATTATAAAGCAGTCCTCTTTCTTCAATTGAATTTATTTTTTTCCTTGAGTTTGTCTGATATTAAATTTTTGGCCTTTACTTTCTTTTTACTTTCAATTTACATGGTGATATTCTTTCTTTTATTTAAAAAAAAAATTGTGGTAAAAGACACTACACACTTTATCATTTTAAATTATTTCCAGTGTACAGTTCAGTAGCATTAAGTACATTCACATTGTTACCACCATCCATCTCCAGAACTCTTCCATTTTGCAAAACTAAATTTTGTATGTATCAAAGAATAACTCCCTATTTCCCCTTCCCCACAGTCCCTGGTAACCACTATTCTACTTTATGTCTCTATGAATTTAGCCACTCTAAACACCTCATATAAATGGAATCATACAGTTTTTATTCTTTCATCACTGGCTTATTTCATTTAGCATAATGTTCTCAGGTTCATCCATGTTGTATCAGGATTTCTCTACTTTTTAAGGCTGAATACTATTCCATTGTATGTATACATTTTGTTTATCCATCTGTAGTCATTTGAGTTGTTTCCACCTTTTGACTATTTTGAATAATGTCACTATAAACATGTCTGTACAAATATCTCTTGTAAATCTCTGCTTCCAATCCCTTTGGGTTTATACTCAGACATGGAAATACTAGATCACATGGTAGTTATATCTGTAATTTTTTGAGGGACTATTATATTATTTTCCATAGTAGTTGCACCATTTTACATTTTTTCCAGCAATGCACAAGCATTCAAGTTTCTCCACATCTTTACAAATACTTATTTTCTGTTTATCTGATAATAGTCATCCAAATGGGTTTGAGACTGTATCTCATTGTGATTTTGTTTCACATTTCCCTAATAATTAGTGATGCTGAGCATATTTTCATGTGTTTATTGGTCATTTTTATAGCTTCTTTGGATATATTTTTTATATATTATTATCTATTAAAGTCTTTTGCCCACTTTTAAACTGGGTTATTTTGTTGTTGTTGAGTTGTAGGAATACTTATGTATGATGATGGATATTCACCCCTTAATTCAGGGGTCTCCAAACTACAGCCCGTGGGCCAGATGCGGCCCGCGAGGCCCTCTCATACAGCCCGTGGAGACCTTTTTATCTGAATAAAATAATATTAAATAAATAATTAAAAACATCTATGTTTTGATTCTTTTTTATTTGGACCTCGAGTGTGTAGTCAGCCTCCAAACTGCTGTTTGATAGTTAATGCAGCCTGAAAAGTTTGGAGACCCAATGATTTGTATATATTTTTCCCATTTCATGGGTTACCTTTTTACTCTGTTCATTGCATCTTTTAATGCACAGTTTAATTTTTTTTTATTGTTTGAGACAAGGTGCGAAAGAGTGAGCAAGAGCGAGGCAAGGAGAAGGCCCAGTGCAGTCTTCGTAGCTGTACATCATCAATTGTGACATGATTTCTTTCCACATAGGTGGATAGGGGGCCACAAGAGGTGGGAACTGAACCAGAGGCATCTGCATGGGAGATGAGAACCTTCCCTGTTATGCTACCCCGGTGGTTACCAGCTGTGCTACAGTTCAGCATATGGGTTTGCACGGGCCGGGGCCTAGAATCGAACCCCACATTTTGCAATTGAGAGGAGACGCGGAGCTATCCTGGCATCCCTGAACAGTTTAATTTTGATGTAATCTAATTTATTTATTTTTCTTTGTTACCTGTGCTTTTGGTATCATATTAAAAAACCATTGCCAAATTAATGACATAAAATTTTTCTCTTAAGTTTTCTTCTGTGAGTTTTATAGATTTAGGTCTTACATTTAGATCTTTAATTTCTTACCCCCTTTTATTTTGCTTGCAAACTTTTTCTAATCATTCAGTTTCAGGTATATTGGGGATTGCTTTTGGATTCAACTTGAGAGTAATTGTTTTTCTCCAATAGGTTTATTTTCCAAATTTACTAGCAGAAAATACACGTTAAGTTTGATTTATGTTATTTCATTTTTTTCTGTATTTTTCTGCTTCCTAGATCATTCTACCCTTTTCTCACCCTTGCAAAGTGAAGGCACAAATAAATCATCAAAAATGAGCAATAATGCCTATTACGATTCTGCTTAACATGCTTGAGAAAGTCTTTCTGTTGCCTTTGTATTTGAATAACATGATGAAATATTTACTAGACTTCTTCAGCTGACGTTTTTTTTTACTCAAAGCTTAGCATATTATTACAATATCTTCTGGTATAAGCTATTTCCAGAGATTAAGGAGCCCAACCAACATAAAAGCTTTCTTTTTACAGATAATCTTCTCTGTTCCTATGACTATTATATTCTTTCTATATTTCTCAATCTCCAGTAAATTTTTAGCCCATGTCCTGGTGTTAATCTTCTTTTACAAATTTCTCATTAATACATTCCTTCTAAAGTTATAATAATTACTTGTGGACAGTCATTGTGACAGGAAATAAGGATAAAATAAAGAAGAAAAAGACATTCTCTACCTTCATGGAATTGACAGTCATGGTAAAAGGCCGATATCAGTTAAATTATCACACAAATAAATGTAATGTGATCTCTTAGCACTTTAATAGGAAGATAGAATCTGTGTGGATTACCAGAGAAGAGTGACTGGGAGCCAACTCATTGAATCAGGTAGTGGGGGATACACAAGACTTTATGCTACAGCAATTCCATAGGTAAAGACCCCAAAGCTGGAGGCAGTGTGGCCTCGACAGAGAATTAAAAACTTTTCTATAACAAGAGTGTGTGGAGACTCAGGAATGAGTCAGGCCACTCAGGGTCCTAATGGCCATGTTAATGATTTGGGTACTAGTTTTAAGAGCAATGAAAAACTGCTGAATAGTTGGAATCCTGTTGGCAAATTATCAGGTTTATCTTTTGAGAAGGCCACTCTGACCACATTTTGAAAAATAGATTGGAATAGGTGTGAGTGGATATGAATTTAGACACAGGTAGCATAGATAGATGGCTGCATAAGTGGAGAAAGTAGATCAGTTTAAAACAGTTATGAATGAAATTAGGAGGAATCAGTGCTGAGATGACAGGAAAATGGATTTCTCAAAGGTGGCGGGAATGCTGGAAAAGGATCTGTTTTGGAGGGTAGGAGGTTATGAGGTTGGTTTTAAATATGTTGAGTTTTAGCCATTTATTTGTTAAGCCATTCAACCACAATGTATTGATTGTCTGCTAAATGGTAGGCATCATTGCAGGTCCTGGGTATTCAGCAATATATTTTTTTGACTATTAAATTTGTTGGAGTGACATTGGTTGGTAAAAATGACATAGGTTTCAGGTGTACAATTCTACATTACATCATCTATAGCAATATGTACTTTAATAAATGTTTGCAGTATCTTCATGATATCACAAGTAGTCAGATAGTCATTTGAACATATTGGTCTGGAACTCAGGATGTGGGTCTGAAGTCTCTGTTGGAACTATACATTTATGCCTGATTTGCGTGAAGGTGATAATTGAAGCATGGACAAAGATGAGATGATCTGAGTCTTAGAATCTAAAGTAAGAGCATTGAGTAAGAGGGGGAAGTGAAGGAGTCCCGGGGACTACACCCTTGAGGAACATGAACTCTTAAATGGAAGGTTAAGAGGAGTAAATGGAATAGAAGCTAGAGATGGGCTGGCAAAGAAGTAGGAGGAAAACAAAAGAACTGTGACATAGAATAAAGGAAAACAGGATACAGATGTTAGCAGTATTGAGTTTGGCCAAGAAGTGAAGTCATTGCAAGCCAGGACCACAAGTTCAAATCTTGCACTACCATTTATTAGCTAAGTGACCTTGGGCAGATCATCTTCTGTGAGACTTTATCTCACAAGTAATGGGACAATGTAGGACCTGCCTCATAGAGAGTGGGTGAAGATTCCATAAGACAATACATGGAAAGTACTTAAAACAACGCCTAGCTTATAAGAGCCTAATAAATGTTAGCTGTTAGTGCAAGCTATATGTGTCAGAGGTTTTTCTTTTCTTTCCTTCTACTTCCCTTTCTTTTTTCTCCTTCTCTTTCTTTCTCCTCCTCCCCCTCATCCCTCCCTTTTTCCTCCATCTCTCCTCCTCCTTCTTATTCTTCTTTCTTCTTTTCTTTCTTGTACTATACTTTTTTTTAAAATGAGAGATTTGAGTATTGGCTTTCATATGTTATATTTTTAATATTTTAGGGAATCTGACTCATCTTGTTTTGGGATAGATTATTTGGGAAATGCTGATGATTTTATACAGACACAAACACTCATATGGACATGTTTTTCAACAGAGAGGCTGTAAGCCATGTAGAAAAATGTATAAGCAAACAATCAATAGAAATTTATAATAAAATATGTATTTTAGTTTTTTAAATAATTGTTAAATTTATTAGGGTGACATTAGTTGGTAAAAATTACATAGGTTTCAGGTATGCAAATCTACATTATATTGTCTGTGTGTCTTGTGTGCTCACCACCCAGAGTCAGTTCTCTTTCCATCACCATATATTTGATCTCCCTCCCTCCTCCCCCACCACCTCCCCCCTTACCCTCAGGTAAGCACTGAACTGTATTTTTTTACAGGGTGAAAGAGAAGTTTATTGATAGTAAAAGTAGATAAAGTTTACTTCTGAGACATTGAAGTGGGCCTCGAAGCAGAGGAGGTGGCTCAAAATGGCCTAAACTATTGCCTGTGTCCATGATTCTTGTTTCTTTGCTACTTTCAGTTTTATAGTCCACATATAAGTGAGGTCATATGGTTCTTAATTTTTTCAGTATGACTTGTTTTGCTTAACATGATGATCTTAAGGCCTATTCATGTTGTCAAAAATTACAGTATTTCATCTTTTCTTATTGCTGAGTAGTATTCCATTATGTAAACTTACCACAACTTCTTTATCCAGTCATCTATCAAAGGACATGTTGGTTGTTTCCAAGTTGTGGCCATGGTGAAAAGTGCTACAACTCAACAACAAATAAAAGCAAACAATCCAATTGAAAAATGGACAAAAGACCTGAATAGACACTTCTCCCATAAAGGCATACAAACAGGCAATAGATGTATGAAAAAATGCTCAGCATCACTAGCAATTAGGGAAATGCAAATTAAAACCACAATGAGATACCACCTCACACCTGTTAGAATGGCTATAATCAACAAGACAAGGAATAACAAGTGCTGGAGAGGCTATGGAGAAAAAGGAACCCTCATACACTGCTGGTGGGAATGTAAATTGGTACAACCACTATGAAAGGCTGTACGGAGATTCCTCAAAAAACTAGGAATAGAATTGCCATATGTCCCAGCAATCCCTCTTCTAGGTATTAACCCAGAACACTTGAAAACCTTAGTCTGCAAAGATATGTGTACTCCAAAAGACATTTCAAAAAAAATAATAACTGATGCTATAATGATTACTTTTGAAGGAAAATTTTTTTTCTGAAAAACTTTGGTCTTCTGTATAGAAAAATGAAGAATGTGAGCTGCTTCTCATTGTGAGCTGTATGCTGAGTCATTTCTTACTGCCACTTTGAAATGTTTTACATAATAAAATAGTATATAAGCATACATGTAAATATGTATGTATGTATTTCTACTGTTACCTAATCCTTATTCACTAAACAAATATTTCTTTTTTTTTTTTTTAAGATTTATGTTATTGTTTTTAACAGAAAGAGAGAGACAGAGAGAGACAGAGAGAAGGGAGCGGTCCCAGAGCAGTCTCCGTAGTTGTACATCATCAGTTTTTGACATGGTTTCATTTCACACAGCTGTGCAGGGTGGGAACTGAGCTGATGGCCTCCCACATGGGAGGCACACGTCCTGGAGCTGGAGGCCAAACCCAAGTCATCATATGTGGAAGCTCTCCCTGGCAGGAACCAAACTGGGGGTGGGGGGGAGGGGCTCCCACACGGGAAGCACACCACAGTTCAGCACATGGGTCCACAAGGGTCGGGGCCAAGACCGGGATGCAAACCTTGCGACTCAATCCACAGAACTTGGACATCAAGGCTTCAAAGCAAGCACTCAACCCGCTGTGCCATCTTGGCTTCCCCAAAGGTTTCTTAACTTGGCACCTTGCAGAGGGCTTGTGAGAATAAGGAGAGTAGGTTGCAGACAAGTCCTTTCCCCGGAGGACCTGGCTGCTGAGAAAAGGACGTAGAATAGAGATGTACGGAGCCGTGGCACAAGCACCGCTGGTCTGCTTCAGCCGCACTCAGCTGTGGGGGCCCCGCCTCTTCCTGGCAGACCTGGGGCAGCCTGGACACAAGGTGCTTTCAGATCCAGGTCTTGGGGGGTAAGTTCTCAAGTAGGGAAGAGACAATGAACACGGTGGGCACACTCAGATGCACAAAGTGAAATGGGAATTTGGGGGACCATGAGGGGATTCAGACGGCCAGAAAGTACCACTGCTGAGGGGGAGGGGGTTTGCTAAACCAGTCAATCTTAAAAACCACTTCTCTCTGAGCATTTTGTCATGCTTTGTGACCATTTTATTTCTACTCCTTGACAGTTTAATTTCCAGGATATTTTTTCACCCTAGTGCATATTTAGGTATAATGCCAGTATAAGTTTATTTAATAACCATATATTGGCTGCAGGCCAAAGCTGGGCTTATAAACACTTATAAGATAAGAAGAACCTTCCTGGATTCTTCAAAGTACTAAACCTGTCTTGCAGAAAACCAGCTATAAACTCACCCCAGCTATTCCAGTGCTAAAGCAGATGTTGAAACCCTTTAACATAAACAATTCTTGTGATAAAATTTTAGAGAGTTATTAAGCTTGAAAAAATAAGAACAAGTTATAAGAACTTTTGGAGAAGTTATATTTGTTATTGTTGTTGTTTTAAGAATGGGAGAAACTGGCTTAGTAACTGAAAGTTTGAAAGAGATTTTGCACACTGCATTGAGATTTCCACTGATTCCCTTCCCTTCTCAGGGGGTTCCTCCCAGTAATTTAACTGGAAAAATCATACACCTATTGCATTAAAGGGTCTTGGCTTGGTTTTCATTGGGTCAGGAATGACATTACTGGCTTGTTTGCAGTTTTCTGGAGAAAGGCTAAGTTGAAATTACTTTACATGCTTTATGTTGCCTGACATATGTCAAGGGGGCAGGGCACTGAAGGAAAGTTCGTAGCTATGCCATTCTCTGTAATTCAAAATGCTAGGTAAAAAATAAAATATGTCAACAATTGCTGCTTCCTGCCTAGCATCCTAGAGAGCAGAGTACAGTTTAAGTTATCCCTGCAACTTAAAAGAATTATAACCGTAGAGATTGTGAGGGGAGCAGCTGGTGTACAAAGCTGCTTCCGGTAGCCCTGTCAAAGCTCATGAGTAAACAGAATCTGAATACAGATGCTGCATGTAGGGGAATCAATTGCTTTTTCTACAAAATAAAAGGAAGAGTTTTGCTCAGGGCAACGTGACGATGACTTGCAACTGTTCTGCGTTAACTGCAACTTTCTTCTTGCTTTCTCACCGCCCAATTTTCTTTTATTCTACAGCAAACAGTTGAGGTTGTATATTGTACACTGGGAATATCTAAACTGGAAATAATTAAAATATATATTTCATTTATAGAGGGCCTTATGTGAGGAGAAGTAAAGATTGCCACAACTTCCTGAGTGTATGAGTTAATGATGTGTTCTGCATTTTCTTAATTTTCCACATTTTAACTGCCTCTGTTCCTTATTTGGGGGCAGGGAACTTTGAGAGGCATGGTATACAGACTCACTGGAGCAGAAACTTACAGCTCTCAAGAACATGAGGAAATAAGATGGAGAAGATCAGGTTAAACATATGGCTTCTTGACATGATTTTCTTCCAGGTTCTCCCATTCCATGTCAGAGTTAGCACATTAGCAAGGAAAAGTTTCAAACTAGAGATTGGTTTAAAGCCATTGTGGCATTTCATTATGGTGTACTTTTAGAATATGATGAATAAGTGGATTTTTAAAATGAAGTTCTAAAAATAATTATTATAAAAGGAAAATACAGACTCATTACAGAAACATAAAACAACCCACTACTCTGTATCTGTTGTAAGTACTTTAGAGACACATTCACAGCAGAATGAAGTCATTGGTAGAATAAAGGCAAATGCCTATTTTTCTGAATTAATTTGGACATCATTTTGATGGAGATTAAGCTACAGTAAACAAAGCCAGAAATAGGATACAAAGGTAAAATTGATTATAAATCTTGAAGCTTGTTCGTATGACTGGGTTGCATGACTGCAGCTTACAAAGGGGAAAGTGTCTTACACAGAGTTACAAGTGTGCTTTTGGTCACGGTTAACTATAAAGGGAAGAAATACGAAAGTCATTTTCAAACTGTTTGGAAATAGAAATTTTGTGGGGAAAATCTAAGAGGTTAGAATGCATTCTTATTTATTGTATGATTTTTCAACTTGTGAGAAATATTTCTAGAAAGGGTTGACTCAAAGTGATAACAAAAGTCAATGAATTGAAAATAAGCATGAAGGGCATGAAACATTTTATCCAAGATAATCCCCATGAAATGTCAGTGACAAGATGAAAAAGTATCTTCCACAATAGCAACCCACAGCCTCTGGCTCAGAGCCGACGCACAACGAAGGAATGCAAACAAGCTCTTCCAAATCACTTGGCATTCTGGCACTAGACAGTAGATTTTCTTTTTCTTTCTTTCTTCCTTCTTTTCTTCCTTTCTTCCTTCCTTCCTTCCTCCCTTCCTTTCTTCCTTCCTTCTTCCTTTCATTTTTCTTTCTTTTCTTTTTCAGATTCATTTTATTGTTTTTATAGAAGGTGAGAGAGAGAGAAAGAGAGAGAGACAGAGACAGAGAGAAGGGGGGAAGATCCAGAGCAGTCTCCATAATTGTACATCATGAGTTTTTACATAGTGTCATTCCACACAGGTGGATGTGGGACCGTACAGGGCAGTACTGAACTGGGGGCCTCCTGCATGGGAGGTGAGAACCTTCACTGCCATCCTGGCAGTTACCAATTATACCACAGTTCAGCGTGTGGGTTTGCACGGGCCAGGGCCAGGATCGATCTCTGAACTTCACAGTTGCAAGACAAGTGCTCAACCTGTTGAGCTATCCTGGTATCCCAACAGTAGATTTCTTTGATATTATATCCAACATCTTATAATCAGATGATTATAAATGGTCGTCTTGTTGAATGTAATCTGAATTTTCTGAGACCAATAAGAAAAAGGAGAAAATTTCAGATTGTTTGGTAAAGACAAAGAGGAACAAATACAGAAAGTGATGACTTGAACTAGGTTTTGGGTTAGAATGCCCCCCAGAAACAGACCCTGTGACAAGGATTTGGGTACAAGCAGTTTATTGGGAGGTGATCCCTGGAAGCACTGCATGAGAGAGGAGAAGCAAGGAAGGAGAGGAAACCAACAGAGCATTCTATTGTGGGCAACTGGGATGCAAACCTGTAAGGTACCTCTGGGAAAGTTTCATAGGAGAGCAAACATCATTTCTCCCAGCCCTTCCAACCTGCTGTCTCCTTGGCTACCAAGCATTTGCATAAAGAAATATGGAAGTCACTTCTTGGAATGGTTAAGAACAACCCTGCCCATCATGAGCAAAATGCCCATGGCTGGCTCTGCTTGGCTGATTTGGTTTGACCATATTGGCATGAAGCCAAGACACAATTTGCATCTTCGTGTGAAGCTATCATGACCTTTCTATCACAGAAGAGCAGACTGTTGCGCTCCAAACATGGCCTCTTCATCTTTCAGTCATATACTATTTATAACTCTTGAGAGATGCTGGGCAAGAGCATAGAATATGCATATAAAAAAAGTTAACATGACTTGTAAAGTAGGTTCCAAAACAATTACATCACGTATGACAATGTTTCACTAGTGGTGAATCGGACGTCAGTTTTTTTCAAAGGCAGCTCATTTGTATTCTTATCACCACAAACAATTATTTACAATGTCCTTTGCCCAGGCTTCCTTACCAGGAAAAAAGAATGGATAGTAAATGCATCATCAGAAGTTAGAGTGCTTCTTGTATCCCTGGATTCCTCCTGATGCTTCCTTCCTCTTTATCCTTAAAGGTTTGTGAACTTCTTGTCATCAACAAACAACTAAAATCCAAACATATGTCAGTGTTACTCTGAGCATAAAAGAATGGTGTTATTCCCAACGAAAATGGGCCTGCATAATATTATAACTTCTTGAATTTGGAAAATGTCCCTGGTGCCTGGAAAATTTGAGAGAATCACTTTACTCTCTCAGATTAACTGACATGCCCATCACCTTTAAACACATTCATGTTTCTAAATATATTAACAATAAGATTTTGAGACTCCTTTGGTGAAAGTTGAGTGTGGGTTTGCAATTCAAGAAGCCTCCACTTAGGAAGGATTATAACAGCAAGGAGGAGTAATCACCCTCTCAGTAGTCTATATGAGCTTGTCAACAGATCACTTTTACTTCAGCTCCTGATATTTAATCCTTTTCTTTTCTAGAAACTTTCCCCTGTGTTCTGGCACCATGAATTCTACACACTTGCTAAAGGGGTGGTGGGGTCTTAATGCCATCTTTCTATTAAAAGAATGGGCCATTGTGGTCCTCAGCAGTGGGCAGGAAAAAGGAGGGGTATCTACGGTCTTAATAAGTGAGCCAATTGATTTTGATTTATGCCCCTCTCAAGCTTTCACCATGTTAATGAGGAAATATTGCAGCTATAAAATTGAATATTTTTTGTTTTAATTCCTGAATTATTTGTGATTCAGCAATGGCACACAATGTGGATAGATTTTAGAATTTTTTGGCTCTCTACATTGAACAGTGGTTTGTACCCCCTATTATAAACTGGGTTGACACCCCCTGCAAATTCATATTGAAGCCATAACAGCTAATATGATTGTGGTTTGGAGATGGGGTCTGTAGGGCGGTTAGAAGGGTAGGACACTAATCTCCAGAGAACAGGTGTCCTTATAAGAAAGAGACAGATGCCAAAGACCCTTGTCTTTCTCAGCATGTGCACAGAAGAAAGATCATATGAAGACATAGAGACAAGATGGTCTCTACAAGCCAAGAAGAGAAGCCTCACCAGGCGCCAACCCCGACAGCAACTCGATCTTGACCTTCTACCCTCTCAGAACTGTGACAAAATAAACTACTCTTTTGCAACACCCCCAGCCTGTGGAATTTTGTTATTGTAGCCTCAGCAGATGAATAAACCTTCATTTTGATATTTTATCAGATTCTATCCTCTTGAAAGGTAAGCTGTGAGGTATACACAAATTTGGTCTTGTCTCATCCGCTATTTTGGAACCTGCTCTGAAAACATTTTGTTCAAGACTTTGCATACCACTTGGGGTCAAAATTTATATCTTTTAGGAAAAAACTAATCGAGTAGAATCTTGCAAAACAGGCATTTTGTTGATTAAGGGTGCCTTTCAACTTGAAGACATTTGGGTTTCTGATGATTTGTAGACCTTTCAGCTGCTCCATGAGCAGGCACGTACTGTAAAGGTGTTCATTCCTCACTGTGGAGCTGGTTTCTGGTATGGCTGGGACTTGATTAATCATCCTTTCCTCCTGATGGCATCTTCATTTCAGTGAATTGTAGTCATGTAGAGTCCATGGCAGGAGGGTAAAGCCATAAAAATGCCCAGCTATGTTACCTCCCCATGTTGTTTATTTTGTAGATACATTGTGGTCTAACCAAATGATTAGCTGTGGGTTACTAAACAGAATAGTTTGAATCGAGGAAGTAAACGTTTGGAGACCATTGTGTGGTTTTCTTCATGGGTTAGAAAAAGCATCAAAAACTGAAAGACTAGTAAATTGTCATGATGCTACGGAAACAAGTGGATGTAGGCTGAATATTTGCTGCAGCAAGTGACAAGTGTGAAACTCATGACAACTGAAGCTATTAAATAGCAACATCTGTTCGTCAAAAGGATGCTCTTACCCACTCACCTGATTTCCCATGATTTTATATCTAGAGGTAGAATTAAAATGTGAGACTGAATTCTAGTGGTTGCAAAGATCTTATTAAATTTTGTAAGTGTAATATTAACATGTAAAATGTGTCAGTTTGGAATTTCTTTAAGAAAGGACTTGTTGACCAGCTGGGAGAACAGACAGCAGACAGCCCCAACTGCTACACTTTTGGGATCCGCCACAGCATTTGGACTGAGGTCTCAGTTTCCAGGCAGCCCCCAGTCAATGGTGGAACGTTCTAGGGCCTGGTTATTTCTGCCCAACCATAGAGCTGCCTTTTATCTTCTCATGAATATGCTGCAGACCCAGGCTCTTCCTACCCGATCCTCTCCTTCCCCTACTCCTTCATAGGTGTGAGAGCTACATGGTGATCTGAAGACCTTCCCTCCATTTGATATCCTCTCTCACCATTCACAGGTATCACCCCTAATAAGTTTTTACTGCTTGTAACTGTGCCTTGGCATTCACTTCCTGAAGGACCAAACTGACATACATTGAATGAGGTAACCAACATGTATTTAACCTCTGGCTTTTTACTTGATCTCCTATCTCAAGGCTGTCAGCTGAAAGGGCAAGGAGAACTATGGAACAATCCAGAAATTTGGTTGGGGCTCTTATTATTGTATGTATGATCCAGAAAATAGACATCTTAAAAAATTGACTCAACTTAACTCCCTAATCTTTAAAGTGCCTAGGTTGCCCAAAATGTATTTTGTGTCTGAAGTTCTATTACAATTATTTGTTAGGCTCTTAGTAGTTGTATTACCAAAGAACTGTCAAATAACCATCTGGGTACAAATAAGCCAAATGACACAAGCTCCAACAGGATTTTTGTAAACAATAAATTTTATTATAAAGGAGTTTCATCATGGAGGGACTTACTAATCATGGTATTATTGTTTTTAGACCTTTGTCTAAAGCAAAGCATAACTTATAAATAATTGTTACTCTCTTTAGAGCTCACTGACAGAATCTGATGTCTGAGAAATCTAGCAGCCACTATACCACGACTGAAGAAGGGGCATGGATAATTCCTATTTATTCTCCACATGTAGCCTCTCTCTCTAGGGAATAAAAGAGTCCATGGGGTTCAAGGAAACCTAGCTTTAAACACAATGATCAGTAACCATTGCTTTAAATAATGGCAACAATCATTCCTGGGAATTCAAAGGCAACATAACTTGTTATTTTGGGTTAGCCCTTAAATCAAATGGGAAAATTAAGTATTGGACTCTGTAGTTATCCAGGTTTTTGTTTGTTTGTTTGTTTGTTTGTTCTTTATTAAATTTATTGAGGTGACATCGCTTAGTAAAATTTTATAGATTTCCAAGAGTATATTTCTATAATGCATCACCTATATATTGCATTGTGTGTTCACCTCCCAGAATTTGTTCTCCTTTCATCACCGTATATCTGACCCCCTTTTCCCTCTTGTACCCTCCCCAGCCCAATTTGCCCTCTGATAACCACTAAACTGTTGTCTGTGAGTTTTTGTTTCTTTGTCTTGTTCGTTACTTTCAATTTTATATGTCACATACGAGTGAAGTCATATGGTTCTCAACCTTTTTTTACTTATTCTGCAAGTTTTGACTATTATGAAGTTGACTCGTGTCTTGGTAATCTCATTAGAACACAGAAAGCTACATCGTCTGCTAAAACAGGCTAAAAACGTAAAGATAGTTAGGTATGTATATATAATATTTTTAAAAGTGTAATACAAGTGAGAAAATAGACCTAAACTGACAGTGGAGTTACCTGACCATATGAATACTCCCTTGTTCAGGTGGGTTGTTGGAAAAGTTATTTTGAATTGATTCAAACAGTCTCTATTTCAGTTGTTAAAAGGTGGCTTAATTTTTAAAATTTGCATATAGCAATGCAAGCTAATGGCTAGCATGTTTTTATAAGACTAGATGGAAATCAAAGCTCTGGGATAAAAATCTTATCTCTTTCTATCTGTGTGATCCTGTAGAAGTTAATGAACCTTTCTGAACCTCTGCTTTCTCATGTGTAAAAATGTTGAGCCTGGTACTCAGCTAATGAAACTGCTATGAAAATGTTGGAAGGTAATACATTCTCAAAGTGAACTTTGAAAAAATTATTCTAGCCCTAAATGGTGGTGATGATGATGGTAAATAGAATGCAAAACTGTAGACAAAATTTCAAAAAATTACTCAAAACCTTATCTACATTATGCATTTTATCCATTGAAATAATTTTTTAAACTGAAAATATAAGAAACTGTAACCCAGTGAAGTGATAATTGTTATTATAGATTCTGAATCAGTGGGATTCATTTAACAAAGTTAATGAAATACATTGAAAAACTTTGAAAAGATTATTAAGTTTATTTGAAGTATTTATTGTTGCAAATGCTATGTAATTGTGATTAAAGGTAGATTTGTCAAATATTTCTGGAGTAAACACAATTAGTTCTATCTCCCAAATCTCAAGTGCATTAATAAATCTACTCAGTAAGTTATTTGTGTGTTTTGTTTTGTTTTGTTTAATTTTAAGAGAAATTTTGAAGATTACATTGAAATAGAGCCAGATGGTCAGATATGACTTCTCATGTTAGGTGAATGCTCATAATTTACTTTATCCTGAAGCAACCACAAAAGCAGAAATCATGGTGAATGGTCTCCAAGAACATCAAATCCAAATAATCTCAGGGGTTTTATGTTCTGTCAAACACATCATCAAATAGCATAAGAAACATATCTTTCATGTCCTTTTCATTTTTAAAACAGCTGTATCCTTTACATTAGAGAAAAGTAGTTTGATATGTGTTTTAAATTAATGCATATAATAATGTTTTTCTCTAAAATGTATCTTTTCTTTGGTTAAATCAATGCTAAATATTTTAAATATATATATAAGCATAGTTGATTCATCTAATTCTTTCAGATACAACTTTTAAAATATAAAATCACTGTCTTCTACCCTAAATAAAATGAAGAAACAGCTATGATTTCAGGCACACAACCTTTTTAGCCTTTCCTACTGGATAGGATTTTTAAAAATTGATAAATAAGTAACAAATAGTAGTCAAGATGATCACTAGTCTGATTGTTTTTTAAAATGCGGGTTTGTGTAGCAGACGAATTGGGAAATGTGTTATCTAAAAATGTCATGGGATATATTGACTTTAATCTGTAACATATGTGAAGTTTAATCATTAAGCAATGAATTTTTTTTCTGAGGTCCGTATGGTGAATATCAATGAATATAATATTTTTTTTGAGCTGAATGAAATACCCAAGACCAATCTCTCAAGATTTAATTACCCACTTAAAAGTCCCTAGAGTTCTTAAAGAAAGTCCTGAGACCCATAGATCATGCTCCTTGATGGTAGCTACGCTTTGGAAGGCGAGCAGAAGGCAAAGCCAGTACCATAGGATCAGCCCTATTGGAATTTTGCAGTGGGTGACCACAGATTGGAAACTTAACTCCCACCCCCATTTATTGGTGTTCATTATAGATGCCATAAGCCCACGGTGACTTACCTCCTGATGATGATGATAATGATGATAATATCTGAATATAGTAATAACACTGACCGTCCTCGGGGACAAGCCAGAAAAGCTTGGTGCTTAAACTCTTACTTAGCCGGAAAAAGCACAACTTCAGATTCAAGATCCTAATTTTAATCATTCAGCCCAGGCTTTAGACCAGAATTTTTAGGGGTTGCTTGTTATGATATACAGGGCTGTCCAGAAAAAAAATCTAGCCATTGTCAATATAATGAAAATGGTTACATGGCTGGATACTTTCCGAACAACCCTAACACAGTTATTAATTATGGCTTAGAAATAATTTTATTTTCTAAATGATTTTTATTTATTAAGACAAGCATTAATTTCCCATGACACTGAGGGTATAAAAATGCCATGGTTCTTTCTCAAAAAAAAAAAAAAAAAAAATCAAATTAAATGCAGCTTGAGCTCCCACTCACCAGCTTAGGTAAGAAATCCAGGATCTGTTAGTTTGGGGGGAACCCTTATTTTATCCTCTCTCACAGCTCCAAACAGCCTCTGGGATAACTCAGTCGAGGGAAACAGGGACAGTTTCTGCCTTCAAGTGTTGGTGACTGGACGTCAGTGGCATTGCTCCTAGCTCATGGTCCCATGGGTCCATTTGAGGTTGGCCAGCCCTCCCTAAGCCATGTCCCCCTGCGGAGACATTTGCTGCCTACAACCTGGAATGTGGTGCTGCACCTCTATACCCCATGTGGCCGCCCCATCCTGTGGGCCTTGCCAGTGGGGGTAGGAGTTGGAGTCATCTCTTGGTCTTCTCCCTCATGGGACCCCACCCTTTGCAGGATGGGGACCCTTCCTGGGGAGGGCCCCTTCAACCTTTGACCATTAAAGTCCCCCTGCTTCACTCCACACTTCCTTCCTGGACAGTCCCCAATATTTTCCTTCCTTGAAGCTAAGAGAAAGGTGCACATTCCTCCAGGTAAGTCTATACTATTACAGTAACATAAACACAAGATACCAGCAAGGTTTTCATTAAGCACCATCTTACTGACTAAACAGATGAGGCAAACAAACAAACAACAACAAAAATCCTACAAATATCTGCTCATTACTAAGTTCTCAAAGTATAAAACATTAAGTGTCAATAGAATTCAGATGCAAAGGGAAAGAAAGGAAAAGTTTTGATGAAGGAAAGCTATACAGAAAAACATAATTTTGAACCTAGTTTTGCAATATTTCAGGGTTTCTCCAGTTGTTCAATGGGATAGTATAATAAACCTAAAAACACTATCAAATTAGTGTCTCTAAACTGTCACCCAGAGAGATATTTTGAAAAAAAAGGTTGAAATAATGTCACTAAGTTGGATTAAACTATATGTGGTATTTAATTTTTTAAATATGCTTTTTTTCTCCTCTAGATAATTAAGTTAATACATCTAATTATAGGACAGTTTGAAAATACAGAAAAGGCTACATATCACAGAGATAATCTTTGTAATATTTTGATGTTTTCTTTTTAGTTTTTGTTTCTAAATGCTGATTCTGTGTCTATTTATTTTTATAGTTGCTTAGCTGAAGTGTTAACAGTATATTAAAGTTTGTGTTCTGTTATTCTTTCAACATTTTCAGATTATCATGTTTCATTCTTAGGAAATAGGCCTAAAAATAAAAGGAGGGTGCCAATCAATTGTATTCACTGAGAACGGGACAAGCTGGCCTCTCCCTTCCTTCAGCCAGCGCACACACACTCTCAAGATGCACCACAGGGAGGGGGCGGAGTGGGGGGGGGGTGGAGATGTCCAATACATGGGGATGGAAGGAGAACTGAGTACGGGTGGTGAGCACATTTTTGCAACACATAGACTATGTAATGTAGAATCTTATACCTGGAACCTATGTAAGTTTACCAATCAATATCTTTACCCAATACATTTATTAAAAAGCAAAAAAGAGAAAGTTCCACAGTATAAAATAAACTATGCCTTTTAACTATTTCTGTCTTTAAGATGCTTCCTATTTTTCAGTTTTTGTAACTCTCTAATTTCTGCCTATATTTCTGCTTTTTTTTTCCCTTGAGATAGTTAGAAGTCATGACCTAGAAGAAAAAACATAAACATTTCTATTTAAATTTTTCATTACAACTTTTTTCTCATAAAATCTGAGATTTTAAAATTTGGAAGCCTGGATGGTTCGGAGGGTTAAGTGCTCGCTTTGCAGCCCTGGGGACTGAAAATCAAATCTCAGCCCCAGCCAGTATGAACCCATATGCTGAATTGAGGTGTGCTTCCCATGCAGGAGGCCCCCAGCCCAGTTCCTGCCCTACACAGCCCCCACCCACCTGTGTGGAACAAAACTGTGTCAAAAACCAATGACATACAGCTATGGAGGCGTCTCTGGGCCCTCCCCCTTCTCTACGTCTCCTTCTGTGTCTGTCTCTATCTCTGTCAAACCAAATAAAATAAATCTTTAAAATAATTTTTTAATTCAGAAAATACAAAAAAGTAAAACAAAATATAGATCATAAAATTTCTGTAATCCAGAGAAAATTAATGTCAGTACTGTGATGTCTATAATCCCATATTATTTTGTGAACATATATTTATGTACGCTTTTTAAAAATAGCATTACTTACTGTTATTTTGTGAGCACTTCCCCTTATAATTAAATATTATTTGAAAACATGATTTTAACGATCGTCTTCCTTTCACACATCATAATACATTTAGCCATTTCCCTTTTGTTGTCTCTATTTAGGCTGTTTCCCAAGTTTTCACTATTATCTCAACTACCATAACCATAAACATCCCCTTCTGGAGTCTCTGAAGCTCTACTAGCCTAACCTGCCTCCAGAATGAGGACCGTGGGACCAGGACATGTGAAGAGCCTCCTTCTGGCTGCTATTTGTATTCCCTGTGCGCACTGAAGGAGGTGCTTCTCTGGAAGATGGGTGACCAACTGAGGAGGGTGACCTTAGAGGAGGGTGACACCTCCTCTAAGGGGATCAGTCAGAAAACAGTGTCTTTACTTAGGACTGGCACATCCTTGCCAGGAACATAGCCGGGTGAGCAAAGTATGAGTGATTTGTGGGCCCACCTCCTTGGCCATCTGCTTTCTTGGTTGCAGTAGACAACCTATTCAACTTTACACCGCGTGTCATTCTACATGCAATTTTTTATCCAAAGTCACAGAGCTAGTAAATGAGTGAGCTGGCTGGCAAATCCAAATCTGTCCAGCTCCAAATCTGCTACTCTTTTAACTTTCTCAAAATGCCTTCCTGGTCAGGTCAAGAGACAAGCAGGCTAGGATTTCTATATTCTTTGTAGGCGATAGTCACGGCATGGCACTAATTACACATTTCAGTTTCATAAAAATGTAACCACACGATTATGTAAACATTTATTTCAAGCAATTGCATTCATTGTCAGGCTTTCTGATTTACTCAAATTTTCTGACATAAAAAGTCCAAAGTTATGATGAACTGAGTTTTAAAAAATAATAACTGTGGTCTTTGAGATTCTCAAAAAATATCTCCTCAGCCAATTCAACTGGGCAAGATGTTAAAAACAACAAACATCTTGAACACAACCTTAACCTTCGTAATATGTAAAGTGAACAACTGTAAATCAATTTTTTTAGGGATCGCTGCTGGTTTGGATAGCACCAGGATGTTCTGGAATTTATCCTAACCTCGTCATAGTTTTCCTTTCAAAATTTGGAAAGTAGCTTCTGCCCAAAGGCAGACAGAGGATGGGAAAGTGACAGTGAAGTGAAAACTGAAGAGTTAATGTGTCCATTTTACATCCTTCGAACCAAACTTTCTCTTGCGTATTTTGGCACATATTTTTAAGACATATTTTAGTCAATCTTTGCAAAGTTGAAAGTCGATTCAAAGCCAGATGTTCAGAAATAGACTGAGAAGGCAATTGTAATTTTTTCATCCCTCAATTTTTGTACAGAAACATCATTGTAAAATTGTTCTAGACTGATGGATGTCTCACTGAAAACTGGGTGAAAATATGGCTGATATAAAATTTCCTGGATTATAAAATGAGACCTAAACTACACCAAATAGAATCTGAAACAGTCTTCCCTCATGGTGTTGGTGTCAACTGAACTTCGTCTGCGTTCTTTAATTTTGTATTTTGAAATACTTGTAATTTCAGGCTTAAAGAAAAGTTCTAAAATAATACAAAGAACGTCTCTCTTCCCTTCCCCTCCCTTGCCTGCCCTTCCCCTCCCCTCCCCTCTACTCTCCCTTCCCTTCATTCCCTTCTCTCTCTCTCTCTCTCTCTCTCTCTCTCTATATATATATATATATATATACACACACACATACATATACATATGCTGTCCAAAAAAATTCAGTCATAATGCCTCTATTTTTCATATTATATGCTGGATACTTTACAAATTTATGGACAGCAGATGTATAAACTATATATAATCTTCACTTATATTCTCTGACTGTTAGCATTTTAACACATTTTCTTTATTGTTGTCTTTATGTTCAGTGTATACTTTCTAAAAATAAGAATGTTCTCTTAGATAACCATGGTCCAATGTCAAAATAAAAATTTAGAATGAATACGATATTATTCCATTAGCTAGTTTATAGTTCTTATTCTAATTCCAAAAATGGGACAAATCGCCCCCCTAAATCTTAATGTTATGTCCTGATAAAGACATAACATCATGTCAATGATGTTTCTTCCCAAAATGTAGAAACTGCATGTAATCATAAGGAAACATCAGATAAGCCCAGAGTGAGAAGTCCTAAAACATAACTGGACAATACTCCTCCAAAGTGCCAGTATCACCGATACAAAACAAACCAGTGACAACTTCAACAAAAATGGAAGGGAGAAACTCTTTCAAATGCTCAGCGTGGCAGCTCTTGTCAGTCTGAACTGTTTGTGTAGACAAAGATTAACTTAATGGTTTAAGAACTGGACGGGGTCCCAGGAAAGTAAATCCTCACTAATTCTTGGGAAACTTAACTGGCACTTATACAAACACATCCACACTTGGCCCCACGTGTGACAGTGCAGACAGTTTTGACGAGGATTTCAACCAGTCAAAAGTAAACTGTTACCCTGCTGGTTCGACCCACGGGCCATGCACGCCGTGCAGCCCTGCGCCCGCTGGTGGGGCAGAGCCCTGCTCCGCTGAGGACCACTTCTCTGCCCCACCACAGAGCTCAGCCTGCAGTGCACCGGGCGGCGAGGGGCCTTAGTGCTGCAGTCAGAGCAAAACCATCCCAGGGACTGCACTCCGCACAGGGAGTGGATTTTCCTTTCTCAGCAGGTTGAGAAGCATATTTCTACAGCACAGTTAGTAACCGGGAGGACATTCAGGGACATTTACAGAGCACTCGGTGAGATGTTCATTACAAGTTCTTTATTTTATATAATTATGAAAAAATATAAGGTCTTTATAGAAAAATATTAAACATAGCATTTGTATAAATCTTCCACATAAAATGCTTTTTAATTTTTTTTCTTCACATCTCCCTCTTTTTAATGAGAAACTTGAACTTGCCGCTTTATCAGATTTTATGCTTGATATGGCTTTATGACATTCCTCATCATGGCAGACCCAAGTTTCTTGGAGCTGAATATTATACAGTTGAGGGGTGTGGGCTGGGGAGAATTTAAGAGAATAGATAATTACAATTTCTATGTGTCAAAGAATGATGAAGATTTGTTTTGCAGGATGCACATGCTTAATTACAGCCTACATCCTGGAGCTAGTTTAGGCAAAAAGGACATTTCAGCCACAAAGACATCAGTTTCTGATGTACATGAGGACAGATCTTTGGGGCTGGGGCCTGGAGTGACCATAGACCAAAGACCCTACAGGCCTTCCCCCTCCAGGCTCCTGGGGCGTCTGTAACGTAGCCCCACCAAAGTACCTCCCCTTTGCTCTTCTGACATCACCCTGCAAGAGCAGAGGGCAGGTGGGTAACTCGAGCTTGGCTCTGGCAATAATGCCACTCATATCGGGACTGCAGGGCACACCAAATCCCGGTTTCCCCTGGGCTATGGTCCTAAGGGCCCTAAGCAGGCTGCCTTTTGGCAGGATTCCATCAGCCATACCTCCCACTGAGGGGATAGAAACACAGCCTATTCCAATACACACCAGTTAAGAAGCTCTGCTGTAGTGACAGGGAGCTTTGTAATTGCAGATTAGCTCAGTATGTTTAGAGAATGTACATGAATCGATTTTTAGAATAATCAATTCAAGTACTCTCAGACATTTTTGACATGGAAATTCTAAGAAATGCCCTTTGATGTTGAGAAACCAGCAGATGAGGGGCAACAAAGTGAAAGAAACAAGTAGCTTTACAACAGATTTGCAAACTCTAGCTGTGAAATGGAAATTATATTTTCCAGTAGTTTCACTTCCTCATTGCAGTGTGACTTAGGATAAGTGTCTATGAGTTTGGGCAAATCACTTGGGAAAGGCTTTAGCTTCTTTGGCAAAACCAGCCGCCCCAGAGCTCCTATCTCACAGGGCTTCTGAAGATCAAATTGGAGAATTTCTTTTAAATGGTTTATTTTTCTGTTTATGTGACTTCAAAAATGTCTGGTGTTTCAAGTTCACCTTTAATATACCATTGATAAGAGCTATACAATTTATTGTCACAATTTATTTATTTAATTCTGGAAAGAAACATCTAAACCAGTTTAATCCCTCAAAGAGCTGAGGGAATAATGCTAGTGGGTCATTTTCATATAGGCTTACCTGAGTATCAAGATCAAGCTAAAAGGGAGAAAGCATCACACGAATGCCACATAGTTGCAGCCTTAAGCAAAAGGTAAGGGTGAGAAAATACTTGTGTAGAGGGTGGTTGAGTTCTTCATAGATTAATGGCACATGTACAACTTGGGATTCTTTTGTTGTATTGCATTTTTACATCTTTAGCCCTAACTGGGGGCATCACCTTTCCCTTTTACTAGCCTTCCTGGGTCTCAATCCAGCTCCCGTCCTACATCCCCACCCCCAAGCCACATTCCTAAGAGGGCTCCTCAATTGGCCATTCCCGAGAGGGCCTCTGAGCTTGGCTCTCGTTTCTTCCCATGTCAGCTTGGATTTATACAGCTTTCTTGCAGGATTTCCTGCTCCACGCTGCTGCAGACTGGAGCAGCTAACTTGACACAATTTAATGGCTAAACCTCATATTTAAAATATTATAGGTACAAGAAAGGAAAATAAATAATTTCCAATACTGGGCTACTAAGACCCTGTGGCTGTGTCAGTCTGTAACGGCAGACCCTTTGCAGTCACTTTGGATATTTGCAGTGGAGTCTGAGTAGATGGCTCTGCTTCAGGAAGGCCTTTGTGCAACTCTCCTGCCTTTTTGAGTCTAAGGCTGAGGAAGGCTTCCAGAGAGAATTTCAGTTAGAAACCTAAAGCCAAGCAGCTAGCACACCTTCTCAAGGTTGTTTCCTTTGCTGAAAGTAAAGTGGAAGTGCAGGAACTCCCCATTTTCATGAAACCTTTGTTCATATGCTCATATATGTCACTACTCACCATCTAAAATGAAATCATAAATACAGTTTTCCTTCTTTCCTGTCAAGAATCTACCAGTCATTTACCCAGATTTTCAAATGTTATGTTGGAAGAAGCAAACATCAATGAAGAAAAACACAGCATGTAAACATGGAAATTTTTAAAAATTGTTTTTAATTTGAGGAGAAAATGTTTTATGAACATACATATACATGAAGATAGAGATTAAAAAGGAAAACAGGTTTATTATGAATTAAATATAGATTTTTATAGATATTTTAATTTCTTTTGAATTCTTAAAACTTGTTGATATATATCTGATGTCTGTGCTTGAATTTTTGGCAGGAGAGTTTGTGTGTATGCATTGTTACAACTGGAAACAACAGTGCACTACATTTAAATTAAACAGAATGAAACAATTTTTCTCCATTTAGTAATATTTTTCACTACCTCTCCTGAAACAATTTCCATCTGCAACTTTATCTTTAGAAGTTTTAATTATTTTTTAATTTCACCACTTGATTTTGATGAGTGCTGTTGGCAATGGATTCAGATGGCAGGGGACAGGTTTAATCAATTTCGAGTGGCTTCTATAACCTTTGCTTTGGGAAGTAAATAGGAGAACAGAAACTCAGTGGCACATTTACTTCTCTTTCAAACATATGTTCTTATTTAATAAATTCTCTCTCAAATAAAATAAGCCTGTAGTTATTGGTGGTCAGTTTCACGTAATAGGAGCTACTATAGTTTCCCATTAAAAAAAATACAAGGCTGCAATAAAACAAATAGTGAGTCACTTTATTGGGTATGAAGTAATAAAGCAGTGGTTATAATGATAGCTTCTATGATGTGCCTTAGAGGAAAACAACCTTGATTGTTTCATTTGGTTTGGGTGGGACTCCTTAGCTTAGGGGTACAGAAAACTGGTATGCGATTAGATTCCAGGCCACTGCTCTGTGTTCTCATAGCAACTGGGAGATTTCACTCTCAGACATTTCCAGTGCCATAATTAATTAATAATTGTGCAATGTGTTGTTTAATGTCTCAGTCTTCTATAAAACTCTCCATACAGGCAAGAACTAGTCAGTTCAGGCACTTGAATGACTGCATGCATGCGTGAATGATTGGCATCCATGTATAGGAGAAAGACAAAAACAAATGGGAAGAAAGCAGAAGGAAAGAAAGAAAAGATAAAGAGAGAAAACCAGTGGGAAAGAATGAAAGAAAGAAAAGACAAAGACAAGAAGAAAAGAAAAGAAAAACAAAGTACACACACACAAAAAAAAAAGAAAAAGAAAAGAGAGAAAAGGACCAAAAGAAAAAAGGCCCTTATTTATAGGGAACCCACCATCTTGAAATTCTGCCAAACTTAAGCTTGCTTTTCACAATATCTATATCAAAAAGGTATTTCTAACTCTGCTTACCTTTTTAAAACAAGTAAACCACAGCAGTAGGAAAGTGTTTCCAAAGCCAGTTTCCAAAATTCCCTTTGCTGCACCTTGCCGCGGGCTTGAAATACAATACTCCTCCACAGCCCCCAATATGCAAAGGCAGTAAATAAAAGCAGAGGCGTTTCAGCCATAAAGCAGCCTCAGTGCTGGATGTTGGGGACGCACCCCATCTCTGTGGGTTCACATTGCTGGGAACCACAGGGTGACACAGCCTAAGTACCAGAGTTGAAGACTGAGCATCATTACTCCTGGCAGGGACCATATTTTGCCGACAACCTGAGAACTGTTGTTGGACGCGGGTTCTAGTCCCCTGGAAGCGATATTGAACGCCCAGGGAATTTCTCTTAAAGACGCCATAATTCACGGCTGGATATTAACCAGATCTATGACATACAGTACTGCCACATCATCTTCTCATTTCGCTGGCTCTAACCCTGCCGAACGTTTCTAATACAGCAGGGGTGTTTGGTGAAATACGACTTTCTGATTGAATGAATGCCTGCAGGCCTCCATGGGAAACACCAGTTCAAGCACGCTGCGACTTATAATGAGGGGCCACGCCAAAACCTCCAGATGACTTCGTAGCACACACGCCTGTGTTTGCAACCCCCCCCCCCCAGCCAAATTATCTCCGTGTATTTTTCACCACATCTGACTGTAGCCAATCATGGTGAATCTCGGTGTCTGCCTGCCTTGCATCCTGCTGTTCTTTCTCTGTCTCTGCTTTCAGACGCCAAGCTACGTTCAATTTTAAGGCAGTTTTATAGAAAGGAAGTTCTAAAGAAACGTTTACTGTGTGGTGGGGTTGAAAGAAACCCCTTGGCATGGAAGAAAGCCCATACACACACCTTATCGCTTTGGCTTCCTCCCTCCTTTTTATTACTTTTTCTTGAGTTCCTATTGCTAACATATTTCATTTTCGCCTGGTGTGTTTTTCCAGTACTAAAGCTATGCTTTTTTTTTTAGGTCTACCTAGAAAATTTTCAGTTACATCATTTGCACAAATATGTTGATGTTAACATTGAAAAACCTCTTTGCTTGCAGTTGTATATTTTATTTGGCTAAAAGTGGCTCATGTCTAATACATTACATGTCCTTTGGTGATACTATTTAAGCAAGAAATTCCAAAACTCACAAATACTGAATAGCCAAAAGTTCCAAAGCAGTGCACGAACACTAAACATGCAATATATCTCCTCCTTTTCCAAACAGAAATAGATTTCTCTCTGATTTGTTTGATAAATTTGACCCGAGATTTCCATTTGGAGTTATTGGAGTTCCTACTGTTTTTCTGCGTGTTGGTGGGCCAAGGCCTAATCACCCCAAGCCCCACGGAGGCCATAAATTACAGCGATGAGGTGGAGCTTTGTGTTCCTTCGGCTGCAGAAGAAGGCCATTTTGCCGCAGCCTATTTTGACAGGCATGAATTTAATTCATTGTTTTATGACAGATGGGAAAAGTGTACATGCTCATAGGACTGATTTATGGTCATTTGGGTCTGGAGGATTCTATAATTTGCAACTAATGTGAAAACAGATGGATAGACAGACACCAAAGGTTAGGCTGACCCATGGGTTCTCTCCCCTGGTTACAAATGGCGTCCATATGCGTCCAGTCTCTCCGGGTGAGGTCTTCGCAGGGACGGCCAGACTCCAGAGCTCACTGCTTTTCTCTTTTCTTTTCAGAGTACGGTAAGTCAACAAAAGCAAAATTTGGGGAACATTTCTAGGCCTCAATATTTCAGGAGTCATTCCATACCTTCTGAATGTGTGGGATTCTTCTTTTTCTTTTCCTTTTAAATTAAAAAGGACTTTCCTAAGTACATAATATCTTCATTATTATCCAAACAAGTAATACCGTACATATAAAGGCATTGTTGGATGTTTTCATTTCAATTGACAAATTTATTTTAATAGAATGATTGATTGAAAATCAGCACTTGGGGAGTTTCAAAGGAAATACCATGAGTTAGGGACGGGTATTGTATGTGTGTGTGTGTGTGTGTGTGTGTGTGTGTGTGTGTGTGAGAAATGTGTGCTTAAACAAATGAATTTCTACTTTACATATTATTTGGTTTTTAGAAAATAAATGGATTATCAGGTAAAATTACTTAGTTGATGTTAAAAGTATTTAATGCATTTTTGACTATTGAATGACTGACTTACCAAAGAGGAATTAATAATGATCACAGACTTAGAGTATCAAGGTAAATACATAGTTAATTTTAGTTGAATTGGTTCTTGTAATCCATTTAAAATATAATGTTAAGATGATATATTTTATTATTGACTATCATGTTGAATCATTATAACTATTATTAACTGTTTTAAAACATTTTCATATTAAAATTAAATAGGTTATTAATTTTAGTTTTGAAGATGAAATAAAGTTATGTTGAATTCAAGTTCATTTTTAAAATTGTATCTGTTATATTGCTATTTCCTAATTAAGAGTACAAAAATCAGATATGATTAAGAAATGTTTTATTTTTGACCAACAAAAATCAGAAGACACAGTGTTTTACAATATTAAAATATTGCTTTATTTCTATTCTGTTTTAAAATTACATTTAACCAATCTAATGGCTACTCTTGAAGCTTCACCTACACAAAACTACTATTGGTCCAATTAGTAGGATATTTGCTACTTCTTATGGTGCTACGAAGACAGCAGTATTTAACCTCACTGACACTTCAACCTTTGTATATTTACCCATGAAAGGGAAATATTTAAGTGACTGATAACTAATTTTAATTGTCATCTAAAAAAATAAATCATGCATACAAAGTGAGTGTTTTCTTATAGCTACAGTCTACTTAACCATGAGCTCATCTTTATTGAAAGTTGTAATCTGGGGATACCATTTCCATTTTAAATGAGTAGTTAACTACTACCTCATTGCTAGGTCAAATGTGGGTGGAAGAGTCATGTGAAAGCTGGTGAAATGAGCAAGTCCAATATCTGACCTTAAAGAGTTTCTCTTGGTCTTAGTTTTAATATTTGTTTTGAGTTCAGACTATCAGTATAAGAACAATGTTATTCACAATGTCACTTGATATCAAAACAGGTACCAGGGACATTTGTTATGTACTTTTTGGAGTGGTTGTACTGAATTCCATTTAGCTACTCAGTTCAACTGTGTAGAGACAACCATATCTTGACCCCCATAAACAATGGGAAATGTAAGGAGGCAGTATCTTGTTAGGTATCATCCATCCTAACTCCCAGCTATCCTACACTTATATTTGTTTCTGCTTGTACCTCACTTTCTTTCCTCTTCCAGAACTCTGAGTCCTCCACAATCTCTTATTTATTCAACAGTACGAAGTGCAGAAGTTAGATGGTAACCAAGAGCTTCGGACCCCTGCTTTTGTAGAGTGCTAAATCTCCTTGATAGAATTAACCTTTCTCTTATCAGTCCCTGAGTTCCTTATTGTGTCTCTCTCCCAAGCATTTACCCTGTCAAGTGGTTGGTTATTTATATCTTTCTCTTTTACTAGGAACCTAACTTGATTATATGAACTTTCAAAATTCTATTACCTACTCCAGCACTTAGAATATATAATTTGTTCAATAAAAATTAATTTAAAATTGAATATGTAAAAGAAAAATGATCCTTAAGTCAACTATATAATGATATAGATCAGGATGCAGTGGATAATGAAGTAAATAATTATAAAATGATTTCAGAGAAATAATTACTATATATGAAGGAACCAATTCCATGAATTTCATTTAAAAAATAAACCATCATTTACATTTTTAATTGCTCAAATAATATATTGCACACATCTTAATTGTCAGCATTTCTAAAAATTCACACAACAAAGACAACTTCTCTGGCTTCCTCCTCTTCCCACTTCCTGGCTCTAAAGGTACCAAGGTTCACAGTTTATAAATAATCTCCATACTTACTTCTTCTATTTGTAACAACTAGTATTCGTTAAGTAAATCCTATTATCTTGGTTTGCTTATTTTTATTTTTTTGCCACACCTGTCTTATTATTTATTTATTTTCTTATTTATTTATTTTAATTGTTAAATTTATTAGGGTGACATTGGTTGGAAAAATTACATAGGTAACAGGTGCACAATTCTATATCACATCATTGCATTATAGGATTGTTGTGATCATCAAACGAATAAACCATGCTAAGTGCTTAGAAAAAATTCTCATATTGGGGGAAGCCAGGATGGTTCAGCAGGTTAAGCACTCACTTTGCAGCCCCAGGGACTGAGGATCAAATCCTGACCCTGGCCCGTATGGACCCACATGCTGAACTGGGGTGTGCTTCCCATGTGGGAGACCCTCAGTTTGGTTCTCACCCCCTGGCTCAGCCCCTGGCTTGAGGGGATGTCCCTCCCATAGGGGAGGCCCCCTGCCCAGTTCCCACCCTGCTAAGCCCCTGCTTACCTGTGTGGAATGAAACCATGTCGAAAACTGATGATGTACAACTATGGAGACTGCTCTGGGCCCTGCCCCGCCTCTCTGTCTCTCTCTGTCTCTGTCAAAACAATAAAATACATCATTTAAAAAATCCCATATTGTATATTGCAAGTGTTTATCTATTTAGTTAAAAATAAAAATTACCACATGATTCTGGGTAGTATATTTTTATTTTTAACTAAATAGATAACATTTGCAATATGCAATATGGGATTTTTCTAAGCACTTAGAATGGTTTACTCATTTGATGATCACAACAATCCCATGCCATAGGTCCTGTCATTGCACCAATCTTGCCAATGAGGAAACCAAGGCCAGAGAAGTTAATCACTTGCTCAAGGCAGTGAGTGACACATGAAGGACAGAAAAATGGGCAGTCTGATCCAAATCCAGCCTTCTAACCTCCATGTTCTTCTACACTAAAATGATACTATACCAAATGGACTGCTTTGCCATATCCTTTTTCACTTAACGATGTGGTGAGTATTTCTCTATATTTTCATATATAGACATACTCATTTTAAAAATTACTAGCTAGTCTTCCATAACATAAGTGTATCCTAATTTATTTTTCCATTCCCATATTCATGCCCATGAATATTTAGTTTGATTCTAGTCTTCTATTATGAGTCAAATAATTTTTTTAAGATTTATTTTTATTGTTTTTGACAGAGATACAGAGACAGAGACAGAGAAAAGGGGGAGGGCCCAGAACAGCCTCCATAGTTGCACATCATTGGTTTCTCCACATAGTTTTATTCCACAGGTGGGCACAGGGCAGGAACTGGACCGGGGTCTCACCCTGGTGAGAACCGAACTGGGGGCACTCCCCAGTTCAGCATATGGGTCCACATGGACCAGGCCCGGGATTCAATCCTTGGTCCCCGTGGCTACAAAGTGAGTGCTTAAACCCACTGAGCCATCCCAGCATCCCCATGTCAAATAATTTAAAACAACTATTTTGGTATACTTTCAGTGCATGTGTGGAAATATTTCTGACTGATAAACCTACAAGTGATGTGCTGGGACCAGCAGAACAAATATATTACATTTTGAGAGATGTGGCTAAATTCTGATCCTAAAAGGCTGCCATTATGTCCACCAACCACCATTATTTATTACCATTTTTTGAAATAAATATGAAGTATCCAAAAGAAATAGTTGATAATTTTAATTTGCACTGCCTTAATTATATCAGGAATTATTTTTATTGTGGTTCTATTAATTTATAGAGGTTTTTCCATAAATGTATTCTGGTCATTAATTCTGTACATGTGATATGTGACATTAATATGTTTCTCCATTCTGCTACTTTTCTTAAACTTTGTTGACTACCACTGTTCCATTGTTTTAAAAGTTTGTGGGAACTAATCTTTTCTGAGCTTTTTAGACCAGTGAAACTATTTTCTGTTTTAATTCAATATTTTATTATAACATAACTCTATTGAGATTTGTTTATTTGTTTGCTTATTTACATATACATATTACCTTGGAATTTATTTTTACAGGATAAGTACAGATTTTTTCCTTACTCAATTTCCCCAGTACTATTTATTAAATAATTCTTGTGCCCCTTATGACCTGAAATACTATTTTATTCTTTTTTTTTTTTCCCAACTTCATGCATATTCTGGATCGCATCTTTTATTTATTTTTATTATTATTTTTTTTCTTTCAGTTTTATTTATTTATTTATTTTTATTTATTTATTTTTTTAATATTATTATATTTTATTGTTAAATTTAATGGGGTGACATTGGTTGGTAACAATCAGACAGTTATTCTAAATTTAATACTACTACTTTATTCTAACAATTGTCATAAAATTAGCAAATGAAAAAACATACAGATAAGACAAAAGTTGTCAGAATCACAGTACATCAAACTATGGTGTAGTATTTAGATGATTTCTCTTAATCCATAGTATTATTTTGTATGGTTGATATTTTATCTAGTCACTTCTTACCACATAATGAACATTTTAATATACCATTGTCATAGTAATTAAAACAACAATGGGATACTATGTCTGGTATTAAATTAACATAGACTGATAAAATGACAATATGCAGGTGGTAGCTGCCGGTAGCAATTTTTTTGTGTGCATATGCACTGGAAAAAAAACTGATTAACTACTTAAAGAATATTAGAATATTTATACATTTTGATCTAGTAGTTTCTTTTCAAAATATGTATCTAAAGGGAATAATCAGAGATGGGATCAAAGATTAATTTATAATATGTTGCAGGTATATTTTTTAAGACTAACATGCATGGAAACACTGAAAGGTTCAATGGGGCTGATTGGATAAATGCCGGTGTACTCCTGTGATGGCGTACTATTGACTTAGTGCGATGGGGCTCTTGCATGGCAGTCGTGGGTGCTCTTTGCCAAATGTTTTCAGCTCCCCACCTCTTGGGTATGTGGGAGGCTCACACTTTCTGGACACCTTGCATTTGGGTGGGGCCTTGGGACTGCCTCACAATGAGTCATGAGCAGAAACGACACGCATCATTTCCAGGCCGGAACATTTAATTGCTAAAAGGAAACTCTCCCGGTTTAGCATGGAGACCAACAATATTTGAAATGACATAGCTGAGTGATGATAATAAGTAGAGATCTTTTGCTAACCAGAAATAGAAATATAGATTAGAAAGAAACACACTTATGTTGTTTTAAGTCACTAAGTACTAGCTAGTAACCAGTGATTAACACAAATGAAAAAAGGCTGACAAAATAACATATTTTTAAAGGGGTAAACACATGCTTAATGTATTGAAGTCAAGTGTGGCTCTGTGTGTGTGTGTGTGTGTGTGTGTGTGTGTGTGTGTGTGTGTAAAGTAATGTAACATATACTGAAGGAAAAACAAAACAAAACAAAACACCAAAATATTAAGTTTTCACCTTTGGATTTTAGAATTATTGAGTTTTATTTTATATCTTTTTCTGTAATTTCGAACACAAGTGCCTATTATTTTGTTTTTATAAAGCCTACTTTTAAAGTATCCGTATACATGCTTTATAATGAGTAAGTAATAATGCAACATATAATATACAAATGATTTACTTTCTTCTAATGGATAGGACTTTAAGTTATGGTTTTCCAGTCTTACATAAGGCAGTGACTGTCATTGTGTATAATTCTTTTTTTTTTTTTTGACAGAGAGAGAAAGAGAGAGAGAGAACTGAACTGGGGGCACTCCCCAGTTCAGCACATGGGTCCACGCAGGCCAGGGCCGGGGCCGGGGCCGGGCATGGCGCTGCAAAGTGAGCACTTAACCCACTGAGCCATCCTGGCTTCTCCCATTGTGTATAATTCTTAACCAGTGATTTAATTATTCCCATAGGATTGTTGGAATTAATTACTCAGTGGCTGTAGATAACTTTAGGACAGCAAAACTGCTTTAAAATTGCTTTTATAAATAGTTGTATCAGTTACACTGTTGTCAGTAGGTGTTCTCATTCATGGAATGACAGTATTGAGAGATCTTGTTTTTCATTTGTAAACCTCATGATTTGATAAGGAAAATATTCTAAGCATATTTTTTAAATTTAGTGTAGCTTAAGATATGTATCGTGAAGCAGCAATAATATATTTTATTTCCAGTCTGCTGCTGAGAACCACAATGTGCAAAACTACTGCAAGACTGTGCATCAATCATGTGAGTCTGACATCACTTGTGTTTGTCTTCACATTCAACAAGACATGCCAACTGATGACACCTTTAGATATCAAGGCAATGACAAACTACTGTAAAAGTTTAAAACATTTGCACTCAATTACTGGTCAATACCAGCTGTGGACCACACTTGAGTAACACTTTGTGTTTGTTTAAGTAACTAGTTTATTCTCATATTTACTTTCTATTTCATTTTTGGCAAGTTATCCATTCACAATCTTTGCTTATTTATCTGTTGGATTTATAGTTCTTATCACTAGTGTGAGTTCAACATCCTTTAAGGCTTTTGACCCTTTTTGATGACTGTGTATAGTATGTGTTTCTAAATTATGTGTTTCTGAATTATTTGTTTATATCTCATCATATTATGGAAGCAATTTAAGTGTCTACTTTTCTGTTTTGAAAGGAAAATATAAACCATGCAAATAGTAACCATAGAAACTTGAAGTGTCTGTAATAATACAAAACAAAATAAACTTTAAGTCAGAAATTGTTATAGGAGACAAGGAAAGATACTATATATTATTTAAGGACCAATCCATAAATAAACTATAATAATCATAGATACATGTGTACCCAACAACACAGCTCCAAGATGCCTGAGGCAAAAATTGAGAGAGGCAAAGGGAAAAATAATTCAATAATAATGATTAAATATTTTAATAATTGATAGAATAATTAGAGGGAAGATTAATAAGGAAATAGAAAAATTAAGTAACAATATAAACCAAAGAGACAACAAATATCTAAAGAACATTTCAACCAACAATATCAGAGTACATGATTTTTGGAAATGCATGTGTAACAGTCTTTACAATAGGAATATGTTAGGTCATAAAACAAGTCAAATTGAAATTATACAAATTATTTTCTCAGACTACAATGATATGATATTAGAAATAAATAACAGGATGGAGTAATTGGATGAACGTGATCAAAATGTACAAACTTTCAGTTATAAGATAAGTACCTTGGATGTAATTAATGTACAGTATGATGATTACAGTGTTCCCTCGCCACTTTGCGCTTCATGTTTTGCGGCTTCAGTGCTTCGCGGGTTTTCCCAAAATATTCATCAAAAAATAAAAATGAAAAAATACAACCATGTCGGCAGCCACATGGCGGAAAGGAGCGTTGTTTCATGTGGAGGCGCGCGAGAGAAGGATCCCTGCCTGTCAAACAAAGAGATGAGCTGACTCAGAGTCCATCCCACGGGCTCTCATAAAGGCGCGTGATTGGTTTCCGGGGCGACATCGACCCATGAGAGGACGAGTGGCTTTATCCCTGTGAGGTGATTGTCTGCGCATCATCGCAGCCTCACCTAGCATCTTCTCTGGTTGTATCTCGCCAGTCTTGTCCATGATGTTGACTGTCTCGCATACTGTATTTTAGTGTTGTGTTGGCGATCACTTGTTTTGTTTAAGCGATCACTTTTTTTATTAATTAAGCCCTTATAAGGCCGCCTAAGCGCTGTGCCCCTGC
>PVKE010005869.1:0-56889 GCA_004027555.1 Craseonycteris thonglongyai
CCGAGGATCGAATCCCGGCTCCGGCCCAGGCAGGACCCACATGCTGAACTGGGGAGTTCCCACAGTTCGGTTCTCTAGCTGTCTCTGTCTCTGTCTCTCTCTCTATCTGTCAAAAGTAAAATAGAAATAAATATGCACTGAAGATAAAATAATTACTCTCTATAAATATAAAAAAGATATAAAAAAAAAAAAAAAAAAGTCCTTCTTGGGTGTTTGCCAGCACGGGTATGAGGAAACTACCCAAGACTGCAAGGACTGGGCACAGCACCTATCCCCACCAGCCGGAATGGAAAAAACCTCATCCTAGCCAAGGGCATTGGGCAGAGTATGAAGGTCAACTCAGGTAATGAGTCTGAGACTGAGCACGGCTCCACACCCACTCAGCAAACCATAACAAAGAAAAGTGGATTGAGTGGCTTTTAAAGTAGTGTCCAAGTCTAATATCATATGGCTTTCAACATTTAATGGAAAAGACACATTTGTTCTCAGCACAAACATTTCTAGGCACATCCTAGATGCCAGGTGCTAAGCTGGGTAGCGGATTGTGCCAAGTGCTGGAGAAGTACAAAGATGCTGGTGACACCGTCCACGTAGAGAAGGCTTTGCAATATAGCCGGCCCTTCCACAGGAACTACGTCATCGACTTCCACAAAAACTCTGCAACGTATACCTGTGAAGTAGTATTCGCAGCGCTATTTTACAGATGGGAACACTGAGGCTCAGAGGGGCAGAGACTTGGCAGAGTCCATGGGGACACCATGCCTGGAACCCAGGTTTCCTGACTACCCCATCCAGGCTCTTTCCTCAAACCCTTGATTCTTAGAGGCTCCACGACCCCTGAGAAGGAAGCAGCCTGGAGCTCCACCAGCCCCCACCAGACCCAGCAGCCTGGGCTCTTCTCTTGCAGGATCCAGGAAAGGCACCCGATCCTCTTTATTATTATTGATACAACCAGCAGCGGCATCATTATTACTGTTATTCTTGGACATCAGAGAATTAGGAGCATCCTCAGAAACGGCAAGACACATGCTAGCCAGCTGTTCCCCATTATGCCCTCCCCGGGTACATGATACGCCTTTCATGTGCTTAAAATCATAAATAATGTTTCAAGTATGCTGCTCTTATTTTTGATTCCAGGACTCAAATGTGGTTCTCATAAAAGCTCTCTTTGGCCTCATTGTCACAGCTAAGAGTTTAGGGAGGTGCCTTCTCTTCTTATGTTGTCCCCTTGTCTCGCTCGGCCTCTCCTCTCCAGAGGGGCACAACAGTGTGGTCCGAGGGCTGATTTGTTTTCTTCCTACATTGGAATCACGTTCTTTCCTGGGATGCAAAGAATCAGGGCTAGAGTGATGTCTACCAAGGACCCATACATGTGACTGTCCCCATTTTACAGAGAAAGAAACTGAGGCACAGAAAGTTGACTAACATGCCCAGTGTCACATAAACGTCTGGACATCTGTCTCTTTTAACGTATGTGTGCTCTCCTCTGCTCCTGCAGTCACCAGATAACCGGGGGTCGACTGTTGTTACTCACAGCATCTTGCTCATTCTGAGAGGCAGGGCTGGGCTGAAGATTATCATCACACCCACCTACACACCCTGAATGTCAAAAGGCTCAGAGAAGTCAACAGGGCAGAAGGCAGCACTGCCCCTACTAGCTGGACAAGGGCGGAAGCCTATGAACGAAAGAAGTTAGGAGGAGGAGGAGCTAAAGATGTTGCAGATTTCATCCACCCTTCTCATCCCCGGTTGGTGCCTGAGAGGGCAGAGGGCGGGATGCACACACGGAACAGGATCTAAGGAGTCCCACGCATAAGCTCATTGGCCCTTGCAGGTGAGTGTTAAGTCATTCACCAATCAAAATGCAGCCCACACTAAGGGCCGCTTCGATCAGCTGCATCCTAAAGCCCAAATACAGACTCTGTGCACACGAAGAGGCCGGCCAGTCTCTTCAACCCGACCTATGCCTCCAAATCAATATCCCGTCGATAGCAATGCTGAGCGCAGACAGTAATGTATTTACAAAACGCAGGTGCTCCGATGTCTAACTCTATTTATGGTGGTTCATTCCATTTCAGGATATCGTCTACATGTGAATGAATGTTTACAGACTTTAAAAATGTGGGATAAAATCCAAACTCTTTATAAGCTGTGCCTCTGGCCCTACCACAACCTCAGTGCCCTGTGCCTGTGGTCTGCATGCTCCATGCACACTGGCCTCCTGTCACTTCCACACACAGGTCACCTTGGGGCTGGAGGACGTTCTGGGAAGGCTCTCACCTGTTCTCCCCACCTGCCAACTCCTCCCCAGCCTCAGGTCTCAGCTCAAATGGCCCCTTCCTCCACCTGCTCCCCCCTCCTCCATCTCAATTCACTTCCTCTGGGTGGCTCTCTGTCCACCTAGCTCTTTTTCTTCTGTGGGTCCCTCCCAGCTCATAGCCAGCTGTCTAACTTTTGAACCCTCGCCACCCCAAAACCACATGGAGCCAGGACCAGTGTAGTCACCACAGAGTCACCAGACCCCAGCAGCATATCTCATGCATAGTGATACTCAATAAATATTTCATGGACAGGTGGACAATGGATAAACGGATGGATGGATGGATGAATGGATGGATGGATGGAAGGAAAATGTGAACTCCCAAAGGGTTAAGAACCCTTAGGCACAACCTAGCCCCATTCTAGGTACAAGTAGACTGTTTCTACATGGCTTTGGTTTGTTTGTTGCTGGTTTGTTTGTTTTAGTAACTGAGGGAGACCCAGATGAGGGATGGCTACTAAGGTGCATCTACCATTGTGCTGCCAGTCCTCACCCTCGCAGCAGCCCTGAGAGGTCACCGCATTCCCTCCTGATTCTTACAGGGAGCATCAGGACCCAGCTCAGTATCACTCACCAGCAAGCCACCACCAATGGATGTGACCTCTTCCTTCATGTACCAACAAATACTGACCTAGAGCTTGCTCTAGTCCAGTCCCTGTTCTAGGTGTTGCCAATACTGCCAGACAAAACCCCTGCTTTCATGGAGCTGCCAGTGCAGTGGGGCTCCAGGCAGCAAGCCAAGACACAAACATGTGACTCGATATTGGACAGTACTGAGAGTCAGAAAGAAAAAACCACAGAAAGGAATAGAGTGGTGGGGGCGTGCCTCACCGAGGGCGATCGGAGGCCTGTCTGAGGAGGGGACTTTTAAGCTGAGACCCCCGAGAAGTGCAGGGGTGAGTTCTGCAGGTATCTGGGGAGGTCTCCAGGTAGAGGGGGGCAAGCAAAAAGGCCCTGAGATGGAAACATGCTTGGCATTCTGTAGGAACAGCAAAGAGGCCAGGGCGCTGGAGCAGAGTGAGCAAGGTGGGGAGGGGGGGTTGATTTCTGTGGGAGAGATGACAAACACAGTGTCTATTTGGAGTTCCTGCCATAGACACTGCCGTTTCTGACCCCGTTCTGGTTGGCAACCCTTTAAAAAAATTTTATTTATTTATTTGTTTTGTTTTTGTTTTTTTATTGTTTTTGACAGAGAGAGAGAGAGAGAACTGAACTGGGGGAGCTCCCAGTTCGGCACATGGGTCCGCACGGGCCGGGGCCGGGATTCGATCCTCGGTCCCCAGCATTGCAAAGTGAGCACTTAACCCATTGAGCCATCCCGGCTTTCCCCCAAGAAAAATTTTTTAAGGTCTTATTTTACTGTTTGAGAGAAGGTGAGAGAGAAAGAAGGAGGGAGAGCCCAGAACAGTCTCCATATTTGAACATCATTAGTTGTGACATGGTTGTACTCCACACAGGTGGATGTGGAGCTGCACAGGGTGGGAACTAAAACTGCCGCTCCGGCATGGGAGGCGAGAACTTTCAGCACTGAGCCATCCCAGTGGTTACCAGCTGCACCACAGCTCAGCATATGGGGTTTGCACAAGCCGGGGCCAGGAATCGAACTCTGGTCCTCACAATCGTGAGGCAGGCACTCAACCGCTGAGCTATCCCAGCATCCGTGGCCAGTAGCCCTTTAATATCCACAGCAGGAATCCTATAACGCCCTCAGCTCTGACCTTGCCCTAGCCCTGGGACAGATCTTATGGATGGCCCCATCCTGCCTGAGCACGCAGTTCCCATTTTGGATGCCCCATCCATGAAGTACTGGGAAACACTCACCAACCACCCTGGGTGGGGGGTCCGGGTTGCTGATTTGTAATGTGTGTCGATTTCTGTGGTGCAAATGTAGTAGCACCTGCCTCTTATCCACAGGGTATACATTGCCAGACCTGCACTGGGTATCTGAAACCACGGATAGTACTGAACCCTACAGATACTATGTTCTTTCTTATACATGCATACCTCTGATGAAGTTTAATTTATAAATTAGGCACAGTTAGAGATGAACAACAATAACAATAAAATAGAACGATTATAACAAGATACTGTGATAAAACTTATGTGAATGCTCGCTCTCTTTCACACGCACACACACACAGTATCTTGTTGTACTGCTAACTGAGATGGCTACTAAATGACTGATGGGCAGAGAGCAAGACAGTGTGGAGACAGAGGACAAATGGATGATTCATGTCCCGGGCAGAATAGAGCAGGGTGGCGTGAGAGTTCATCACGCTACCCAGAACAGCGTGCAATTTTAAGCTTATGAATTGCCTATTTCTGGAACTTTCCATTTAATATTTTCAGACTGTGGGTGACCATGGATAGTTGAAACCCCACAAAGCAGAACCACGGAGAAGCAGGGTGGGGAGACGACTGCCCATCGTGGCCAGTTTCAGGCTGTCACTGGCGTAACAACCAGCTTTCCAAACTCCTGAAAATGTGATCATCGGATCTCAAGATCTGTTACGAGCCAGCCCCTCACTGACGCCAGTTCCTCCTGGGTAAGAAGAGCTGTGCCCATGAGCCCCAAGTGCCAGAGCCAACAGCCCCCGACTGCTCCTCTGCCTCTCCCCTCCTCCTTGCCCTCTCCCATGCAGCCACAGGGGCAGCCACAGCCTCACTGAGCAACCATGGAGAGTGACTACAAGTCCCAGCTACTCAGCCTAGGTGTCTTGGCATAGTTATCAACAGCTCTTTCACTCTCAAAAGGTCCAGCCTTTTGCCTGATACATTCAAGGTCAGCCTATGCATTGAACCCCGCTTTCAGCTCCACCCGCACTGGGTACAGTGTGGGGGTCCCAGCCAGCCCCAGCCTGGCATGTGCTACCCCAGATCAGAGGCACACGAGTGAGGCTTCTGAAAAAGAAAACCACCACTTCGATTTCAATATGTTTTTAACCATGAGTCTAAAAACAACTTAATAAAAAAAGTTCACTTCTCATTACATTTTCATATTTTCAGCTTCACTGTGAATGAAAATGTCGTTACGTTTTCATCTGTTCAGCTTCCCTGTGGTCCTGCCAGGCCTGTGTGCACACCCAGAACGTGGCCCTGAGCCATCTCAGGCTCCTCCCTCAAACCGCAACACTTAGGTGGCACCAATTATTATTTTCTGATTGTTAAAGATGAGAAGCATTACAGAAAAAAAGGCAAAGTATTCGGCACTCTTTCCAGCCGATTTAAATAGCAATCAAAGAGCGTGCACCAAAAAGCTCATAAAGCTATCAAATGTAAGCCCTACCCACTCAGCTGTGCCTCTATTAAAAACAAATGTTCAGGAACAGACGATGACAACAAGGGGGAAGGCCCCACCCCATCTACAGCCGACCCTGCGTAAACAGCAACAATTCTGCTTCAGTTAAAACTTCTTGATGATATAATAATAAAAGGAATCTGTCCTGAAAGCCATTGTGATGGCTCAGTAGACAGTGACCCTCTGCCCAGGACCCAGAATTCTCCATCCTTAATGAAACTCATGGCGTTTCTCCTGGCTTCTTATCTTCTGGTCACCAGGGAAGATTCACTCAACTATCAAGAGCCCTAAGTCAGCACCTGATAAAGGAAGTTGGTCAAGGTGAGGAGGGAAAAAAGTGTCTCTCCTGTTCCTAAATCTTGCGTGGACCGTACACAGCTGTGAGCTGGTAGGCCTGCTAGTGTGCGGAGGATCACAGCTGCAAGAAGACCCTGGGGCTGGGGGAGCAAGAATGATTTGGCATCAATCAGCCTATCACTCTAGTATTTATTGAGCATCTATTATTTATGTAACGCCATACTAGAATTTCGCAGGGAATACTCAGGGAACACACTATAGTTTCTGCTCCCTGGGGCTTACGGTACATGTAGAAACACAAGAAGGCACCAAAGCAGTTTAAAAAATAAAATAAAAAAGCTAACAGGTAAGAAAAATGCAAACTATAGACAAAGGTGAGATCAGGTCAGCTGAAGAAATAAAGGAGGATCCATAAGCGCAGTGAGCTTTAGGCTGGGATGCAAAGGATGAGCTTCTTTATTGTTTATTGTTTATTGTTTAATGTTTATTGTTTATCAGGGGGCATGGTATTCTAGGACAAGAGGCAAATATTTAAAGCATTTGAAAAGTTCCAGGGCCTGTAAGAGAGAGTAAAGTATTCTTCCTTTTGACAAGAGTCTAAATCAGGGAGCTCAATGTAGGCTACACAGAGAGGCACAGTTAGGAGGAAAGTATCCAGCATGTGCAGAACGCAGAGAAAACCCAGGGGTATGAGCGGGCTCAGGAGAAAAGGGCAGGCCAGGTGAGGGGCAGCTATCCACAGGCGAAGGGTACCTCACTAAAAGCAGCTGGAAGAGGTGGCAGTTCTAGGACATTTTTACTCTTAAATAATCGGACACATTCAGAGTGTAAAGGACTCCAAAGGGTATCTGTCCTCAAGTCCCTCCACGAACATCAATAATGGAGAAAGAATTAACAAACTCACGAACTGTCATTTGGCTTACACGTGGCCACAGCGTTTTAAAGCCATGACAGAGAATATAGGGATAGGGCCCTGCCTCCTTATGCCACAGCTAAGTAAGCTATAACCCAGGACAGTTAAAGGACACACTGAGCTAGTTAGTCCATGGCAGTGACAAGGTAAAAACTTAAGTGTGTTGCCTCAGTGCAGCATTATTGAATCTGTGATGGAATCTCCCAGAGCATGTTCTGCAAATCACTGGTTTTCAGGATATCTGCTAATACAGCCATTAATAACTTACTAGTGTTCACCAGGAAGCTAGTTGACCAAAATTTAACTATTTTATTTACTGCAAACCTCTTCGGAACATTTAATTGGTCAAATAAACTAATAATTGGTTTTTCTAGAGTTTTTCTTTTTTCCATAAAACAAAAGACTATCATTCTATAGTACGTGCTCTAGACCATGTTACTTCAAGCCCTAGTTACGGATTCTTCAGTAACGTGAGAGGGTAGAAGCATGGCTTTGAAGACAGAGAGAAATGAGTTTGAGTCCTGGATCTAACCCTTTCATGCTGTGTGACCTTAGGTAAGTTTATTAACCTCTCTGAACCTCTGTTTCCTCAACTATAAAATGGGTTTAAGGCTATTACCTACCTCATATTGTCATTGTGCAGATAAAAATAAAATAATACATGTAAGGCTCTTATCAAAAAGCACAGCCCATAGAAAGCACTGGTTATATTTAAAAATTAATTTAATTATCTATTTATCAACTTTTGTCTGTGGTTACTAGCTTCTTCGGAAGATATTTTGTTTTGATTGACATTGCTGAGAGTGGTTTATTAACCATTTTCCTTAAAGTCAAATGTAAGAAATATAAAACATGGGCAAGCTTTAAAACATGCTCATAGCCTTTTTTTTTTTTTTAAGATTTATTTATTGTTTTTGACAGAGAGAGAGATACAGAGACAGAGACAGAGAGAAGGGGGAGGGCCCAGAGCAGTCTCCATAGTTGCACATCATTGGTTTTTCCACATAGGTTCATTCCACAGGTGGGTGTGGGGCTGCACAGGGCAGGAACTGGGCCAGGGTTTCGCCTCAGTGAGAACTGAACTGGGGGCATTCCCCAGTTCAGCATATGGTTCCACTTGGGCCGGGGCCGGGATTCAATCCTTGGTTCCCAGGGCTGCAAAGTGAGCACTTAACCCACTAAGCCATCCCGGCTTCCCTCATATCCTTATTTTACAGCTACCCTTTACCAAGGCAGAAGTTTTAACTTAACCAGACCAATGATTATCTTTGAAAATAGAAGCATAAAAGGGAGAATAAGTGTTTATTTGAATAAGCAGGTTTTCTTAGCCACTCTGGGTCTCCTTCCACCAACCACGCTAAGGTGAGCCTCTCGCAAGGCTCTCCGATCTCAGCTAAACAGGAATGTGAACTCAATCTTGACATGCCAAAGCCATGCAAGAGGATGCTTGCACAAAGACTCCTCTAGACAGCCACAAACCCAGCCATGAACAAGCAGGGATGCCAAGATGACTGAGTGGGTTAAGCGCTCACCTTGCAGCCCTGGGGACCAAGGATCAAATCCTGGCCCCGGCCTGTGCAGACACAATACGCTGAACTGGGGTATGTTTCCCACGTGGGAGGCCCCCAGTTCAGTTCTTGCCGGGATGGGACGAGCATCCCAGGTGAGAGGCCCCCGGTTTGGCCCCAGCTTGAGGGGGCGTGCCTTCCATGCGGAGGCACCCTGCCCAGTTCCTGCCTTGTATACCCCCACCCTGTGTGGAATAAAACTATGTACAAAACTAATGATGTACAACTAAGGAGACTGCTCTGGGCCCTCCCCCTTCTCTCAGTCTTTGTCTGTCTCTCTGTCAAAACAATAAAATACATCTTTAAAAAAAAAAAAAAGAAAGAAAAAGTGAACAAGCCTACGAATATTTCAAGCAATCTTAGAAGATGCAAAATAGATTCTTGGGCTGCAGAGCAAGCCAACAAGCCTATGGGAGACCCAGGTCTTAAATTGTCTGCACCTGGCTCCCTGCCCAGAGGAACAGGGCATTCTTTCCTAGGGCTGCCATAACAAATTACCACCAACTGGGTGGCTTGAAACAACAAAACCTACTCCCTCACAGTCATGAAAGCCACAAGTCTGAAACAGAGATGTGGGCAAGGCTATACTCCCTCCATTGGCTCTGAGGGGAGAGCTTCCTGCCTCTTCTAGCTGCTGATGGCCCCAGGCGATGCTTGGCTTTGGGGGCTACATCACTCCAATCTCTGCCTCCATCTCCATATGGCCATTTTCCCTGTGTGTCTGTGTGTCCCAAATCTCTTTCTGCCTTTCTCGTATAAGATCACCTGCGATAGGATGTGGGTCTACCCTAAGTCCAGAGATCTTTAGTTAATTACATCTGTAAAGGCCCTCTTTCCAAACAAGATCCTGTTCACAGGATCCAGGGTTAGGGTTTGGGCATATGTTTTCAGAGGCCACTATTCAACCTACCAAAAGAAATATGATGGGCCTTGAAAGTACAAGCCTTACAATGGTTACTTTTATGTGTCAACTTGACTGGGACATGAGATGCCCGGATATTTGGCCCAACATTATTCTGGGTGTATCTGTGAGGGTGTTTTTGGAAGACATGAACATTTGAATAGGTCTGCTGGGTAAACAGATTGCCCTCACTAATGTGGTGGGTCTCATCCAATCAGCTGAAGGTCTAAATAGAAAAAAAAGTCTGACCTCCACAAGTAAGGTTCTTCCTGCCTGCCTGCTGAACTGAGACAGTGGTCTTTTCCTGCCTTTGGGCTCAAACCAAAACATTGGCTCTATTTGGGTCTCAAGTCTGCTGGCATTTGGATTATAACTATACCATTAGCTCTCCTGGGCTCCTGCTTGCCAACTACAAACCTTGGGACTGCCCAACCTCCAAAATCACTTGGTCCAATTCCTTATACTAAATATAACAGATGCGCATATGCATCCTGTTGATTCTGTTTCTCTGGAGAACTTTGACTAACACAAGCCTCAAATCTGGATAACGAAGAAATAAGAGATGTTGCAATCCTGACTGGGCCAAGGCCCGGATGGGCACCATGAGCCAGGGGGGTGTGGGTCTTCCTATGGAACTTCTGCAAAAGCTATGGTTACCACATAAGAGCCTCCAGAGAAGCAGTAATAGGCAACGGAGAACAACTTCCAATCACTGACAAAGCTTAATGGGATTAATATTTCCCTCCTAGGAGCTACTCAGGCTAGCTAAAATGTCAAGTTTATTTGTTTTTTAACTGTAATTATATTAGTTTATCAAGTTAACACCAATTTTCTCACATTGACTAGAAAATTCTTAGTGGCAATTATGTGTGTCTGCAGTTAATAAACAAGCAAAGATAAATTATTCTTTAATAATTACAAGTTAGTAGATTAAAATATTTTAAACCATGGATTCAATGGAGATAATTAAAGTATGAATGGTACTTCTACTCTAACCTTTATCTTTTTTTAATTATAATTGACATTCAAGGTAAACAAAAGAAAAAATAAGCAAATAGGACTACATCGAACCAAAAAGGTTTTACACAGCAGAAGAAACTACCAACAAAATGAAAAGACAGCTTGCTGACTGGGAGGAGATATTTGCTAGTGATAAATCTGATAAGGGGTTAATATCCAAAATATACAAAGGACTCATACAACTCAACACCAAAAGAAACAAATAATCCAATTAAAAAATGGATAGAGGGCCTGAATAGACATTTCCCCACAGAAGACATACAGATGGTCAACAGATATATGAAAAGATGCTCAATGTCACTAGTCATCAGACAATGCGAATTAAAGCCAGAATGAGATATTACCTAACACCTAACAGAATGACTAAACTTTATCTTTCGATCAGGTTAGCTCAGCAGAAATTAACCCACCTTACTTTGTCATACAACCCTCCCCTAACTACAGTTCAACATTACATCCTCAGTTTTTATCCAGAATCAATTAAGAAATGGCCATACAAAGAACATTCTAGAACCTTATATGAACTCATCACTGAAAATATGTCCTTTACATTATTCATGTCATTTGTATAACAATCATGCTTTAACAACAGGAAAAAGTTTGCCTCTGAAAAAAGATGTTCATTTCTATGAATTGTGTGAGCCACCGTCCAGTCTGCCTTGGCTACCAGGAAACTCAGAATGCAATTTGTCTCACTTGCCTTAGTCACTCTCCTTTTTTATTTCAAGTATCACTATCTCTCTGCACTTTCCTACTTCTCCCTCAATTACATTATTCTTTTTTATGGATCCTTTTTAAAAACGATCCATTTGTATTTATGCTTTTGGTTGTAATCCATCTCAAGTTCTGTTTTGGGATATAGGTTAAGATATGAATCAAATGACCCCAGATTCATGGGGGCAGAGCCAGGAGTCGAACTTAAGGTCTCCACTTGTCACACCTGTTGTCCACCCTTTGAAATGAGTGCCTTCAAGCTGTCCCTCCGGTGCTTCCTGCTGGCTTTCCCAGTGACTGCATCGCAGACCTTGCACATGGATTATGTGCTTACAGACACCATTATGCTTACGGACACCCCAAGGACTCGTGCTGTAGGAAACAGAAATCCCCTAGCACCTAGTCCGAAGGCCATCTGTTCCCGCCTCCCCACTGAGTCCATATCTGGACTTCTGGCTGCCTTAGCAGATTTAAGGGACTGGGCCTGTTTCCCCCACAACACTGCAGATGTTGGCTGTGAAGGGAAATAGCAGGGAGAAGCAGCCCCGACCCGGTACCAACTGTGCTGCCCGACACATGTCACATATGAACAACATTACCAACAACAGTAATCATGGCAATTATACCACCTTATGTTGGGTGAGCCTCTATGCTAGGCATCCTAAATGCATCATCACTGCTCTCAGTATCCCTCCACAACATTTATTACTGCTGGTTTGCAAACAAGCAGAGCTCTGAACCTGCTTTCCTCAAAAGGGATGACTCGCTGGAAGGTAACAGCATCTACTTGCACGGTTAGGACGCATCAGCTAAAGTCCTTAGAGGCTCCTGGGAACAGCAAACATGACCGCTGCAATATTAGTCACTATGAATAATGGTCACTACAAAAGCTTAGACAGATGGGACAAAAATGATGTTCACCCACCCCAGGAATGTCACTTCTTCCACATCTAGTAGATGCTGGCTGGATTCACATGGTTTTGTAAACAAGAATGGACGCAGTTATCTCCCCCTCATCCATTCCCAGCTTTGTTTCTGCTGCAAGCAGCATGGGGAGGATAAGTAAATATAAGCGGTGAGAACAAGAGGTGTTCATACATATACAATGAACGTGAATGAGAAATAAAGATGTTGACCACAATTGAGAATGACCACCTTGGTAATGAGCAGAGGTGAGAAAGCACCCATTTCGAACCTTCCCAGGCTACTCAGGGCCAATGGCCAGGCGTTCCCACCCGCTTCCTGTGCATAGATGAGTGTCCCTCACACAATGCTGGCTCTTTGGCTGTTGTTTTTGGAAAACAAATGCTTCCTTCCAAGGTTCCCCCTCCCAGTTAATATCTGTGCTCAGGACTTGGAGTCCCTGGATACATTACTATGGATTTGTCCAGGTTTGAGATCTTGATTCCGTGATTTCCTCCCCATCTTCCTGGTCTCTCCGGACCCCACTGAGTTATGACACAAACCTCCACTGGCCTGGAGGATGCTTAGCTGATCCCACACCATGCCTTAGTCTTCTTCCACGTTCCCAGGCCGCCAGGATATGGCTCTCTGCAAATATAGTTTGTTCTCATTGCAGGCACTTCCCAAACCAGTTGAAAAAAACTGCCACTGGACCCACTACCAACCCTCCACAAACTGCCCTGAATCATCCCCTGCTCCATGCTCCTTTCTCATCTCAGGAACTGGGTTTAACCTCCACCCCCACCCCTGGAATCAGGTTCTCAGATTAATTTTTAAAACATATGCACCCTACCCAGCATACCAAGTTATGTCCCCCCTCTGCTGGTTATGAGGTCAATGACAAGCCACTGTATTCCATGAATACAGAGAAAATCAGGGTCACGAGGCTGAACCCGCAGAAGAACCCCAGAACCACTCACGGCATTGAGTCTGGGGCCCAGAAACCTTGCAGGAAAGTTCTTTCTGTGATATTTAAAGCCTTTGTAGGAGCCACCACCTGGCTTTGTTCTCCTTGGCCCAATGTATTTACACAGAGACTCTGTCATGAGCTAATGAGTTGCTATTTGCCACAGCATTTAATTAGTGTTTTGATGTCTGGGCACACGCATTCTTCCTGTTGCGCCTTTGACTGTCAGCTCTTCCAGGGTGTGGATTGTTTCTGTGCCCTCAGGGTTTCTCCAAAGACTCTCCTGGGGGTGCGGGGGAAGCGGGACTCTATCCATGTGGGCTGCCTTTTGGGTCAGGAGGGAAGTTGGTTGGGAGACTAGGAATTGAGAATAGACATAAAAATATTTGAGAATGCAGACACAGTCATAAATTCCTGTATTTCCACAGCACTCGTTAAGAATTGGATTCTTACAGAAACCTTCTAAGAAAAATAGGACAGGTGTTACTATGTGTAGATCACAGATGAGGAAATGAAGGCTTTGAAAGATTAAGTGACATCCCCAAATCACACAGCAAATAAGTGCAAAACCAAGGCTAGAAGACCAGTCTCCTGAGGGATAATCTACTGCAGTGTCTAGCACTTCATGCCTCCAAAATGAAAAGGAAGGAAGGGTAGAAACAACCTAAGTGCTCATCAACATTTAAATGGATAAAGATGTGGTGTATATTCATAATGGAATATTATTCAGCCATGGGAAAAAAGAAGGACCTCCTTCTTTTTGCCATTTGCAACAATATGGATGGCAAGTGAGGTAAGTCAGAGTTAGAAAAGTACTGTTATGATATCCCTTATATGTGGAATCTAAAAAATCTAAACTTGTAAAAGCAGAGGGTAAAATGGTGATTACCAGGGAATGGAGGATGGGCGAATAGGACAGGAGTTGTTTAAGGGTACTAACTTGCAGCAAGTAGTAAATAGTCTCTAGAGATCTAATGCACAGTATAGAAATACAGATAATAATATTATAATCATCAAACTTGCTAAGACACTAGAATTTAATTATCCCAACCACCACCCCAAAAAACAAAAAGACAATTATTTCACATAATAGAGGGACTAATTATTGCTATAATAACAATCATGTTATAATATATAAATGTATCAATTAACATGCTGTACACCTTAAATTTACATATATATGTCAAATATATTTGAATTATAAAAAAAATACATGCAGAAAGAAAATAAAGGAGGGAAACTCAAAGATGACTGTGTTATAATATGGCTTTGTCCTAATCATCTTATTTACAAATTCCAGTGCAGTACCACCTAAATGGTTAAGTTCCAATAGGCTAAATGTATGGGGGCACATAAACTCCAAAGGCATATATGCTCTCAAAGGTATGAGCTTGTGAAAGGACAAGCAGAGACCAGAGGGACAAGAGGCAGGTACTACTTGAGGGCTGAGTCTGGGAATGAGGAGAGGAAGAACGTGGTAGAAAAACAGAGGGTAAGGTGGGGTGTTCAATGAACAGAGAAAGAGGCTAGGAGAAGGCATCAGGAGAGAGAGGTGGGAGGAAAAGGGAAGAAAGGAAGGAGCATAAGAGTGAGAGAAAGGTGAGAAAGAGCACAAAGGAGAAAGAAAGATGACGAAGGGTAAATAGGAGAAGAATATACACTTCTTCTGTGTGTTTAGGTTTCCTGCTAAAAGGATTGTCCCAGGGGACAGAAGCAGTAGCCTGACAATAGAGTTTTACTCACCTTCTTCCCATGGATCAGCCAGCAGAAAGAAAAACATAGACAGCAAAATACAAATAAAATGAGATTAATAGAGCATTAGATATTCAAATAAACCAGGGAAAGAAGAAATATGAGGGCTGTCTGGGAAAAAAAAAACAAAACTTCTAGTCATTGTCAATAGAACAAGAATGTTTACATGGCTGGAGACTTTCCAGCTAGACCTCACATATATACTGAAGTTAGGAGGAAGACAGAAGAAAGAGAAGGCGAAGGGGTGGCCAAGTTAGGACACCATCAGGGCAAGCAGAAGCCTCTGTCCAAGGCTGAGACTTGGATCATGTCAGCAGCAGACCGGGAGAATGTCAGGTGGAGAAGCGAAGGTCCAGAACAAAGAGACTGTATTTGAGGACAGCAGTGATAGGAGAGAAAGGTCTAAAACTAGGAGACAACGAACACAGCTGTGCAACTGAAAGGAAAAAGGTCACAGTGTGGTGCTTGTGAAACCAAGACACTCAGGCACATGAGCCAAAACATTGACCTTTTCCTGGAAGAATGTATGTGTAGCTAATTTTCATGTCTATGTTTGTTTACTGTTTAATAATCATGTGGCCAGCTCCCATGGATGTTACCCATCTTAATAAACCTATAAGAACAGAACCCCTAGACTACTCTTCCTGAGTAGAGGATTCATGAGGACATCACTCATTGTGGTATTTAATGAATGATTTTTGATGGGAATAGTTGATCCGTTAATAGTGAAGTTGGTGCAACATAGGCAATGATGTTAATCAGAATGGTGTTGCTGACAGTAAGGACTCTACTGATAATGGAGAGGAAGATGAAACCAGGTGATAATGGTGATGCAGAAGGCAACAAATGTGGAGTCTGTAAGTGATGGGGAGTGTGGGAATTACAGTAATTAGAATGATGAAGATCTCTACAAAGCTAGGTCACTGCTATAAAATGACACCATGAGTGTGTGTGTGTGTGTGTGTGTGTGTGTGTGTGTGTGTGTGTATCAGAGAGACAGAGTCAAAGACCAGAGACAGACAGAGACAGAGAAAGAGAGAGATCACCCATAGATCACTTAAACTAGACTATCATCTTCTCCAAGACACTTCCTAGAGACATCTCCAATGGTCAAAGCCAGTCCCCACCTGTTTCCCCTGAAATGTCTATTAAAAAACAACGAATGGTGAATCTGTAGGTATGTTTCCTTTCTCTTTGGAAGTGTTTGCTGGATTTTGTTTTACAAGAAGACTGTCATCTACGAATTCCCTGGAGAGCTTTTTAAATTATACATGGACGTATCTCCTGAGGAGAACATCAAAACATCTGAACTGTGTGACTCGCTACCAGATGTGGATCAGAACTTCCTGGGGATTTTTTTCCCCACAATATTGATTCCAGAGCCTCATTCCATACCAACCAAAAAATTTTGAAAGCATTCCCCAGAAAAAAAAGGAGGAAACCAGGATGGTTCAGCAGGTTAAGCACTCACTTTGCAGCCCCAGGGACCAAAAACTAAATCCCAGCCCCAGCCTGTGTGGACCCACATGCTGAACTGGGGTGTGCTTCCCATGCGGGAGGCCCCAGTTCAGTTCTCACCACCCGGATCAGCCCCTGACTCAAGAGGGTGTGCCTCCCATGCAGGAGGCCCCCAGCCCAGCTCCTGCCCTGCCCAGCCCCCGCCCACCTGTGTGGAATGAAACCATGTCAAAAACTGATGATGTACAACTATGGAGACTGCTCTGGGCCCTCCACCTTCTCTCTGTCTCTCTGTGTCTCTGTCTCTCTCTGTTTGTCAAAAACAGTAAAATAAATCTTAAAAAAAAAAGGAAAAAAATACTCATGGGCACAGACAATAGTTTAGTGGTTACCAGAGGGGAAAGTGGTGGGGGAGAAGGGAGGAGGATTCAAATATATGCTGATGGAAAGAAAACTGATTCTGGGTGGTGAGCCCACAGTGCAACACATAAACAATGTACTATAGAATTGTACACCTGGAACCTATATCATTTTACTAACCAATGTCACCCCAGTAAATGTAATTTTAAACAACTGAAAAAAAGAACCTTCAGTTTTACAAATGAGAGAAGTGAAAGCCATCATCACACAAACTTAGTGACAGAGTCACAACCATCACAGCAAGTTTGATGCTATTTTTCCTGCATGCTACTGACCCGATCAGCATGGCTTTGTGTCTGTTCTCATTACTACATACACTCTAAAGAAATGCCTGGTAGTGTAGGGACCCCAAGGAGAGGGAAAAGGAGGTGTGATGGAGAAATAAGAAAGCAATGTTTAACTTCTCCTGAAGCACATCTCAGGTGGAGCGCTGAAGTGAAAGAATCCCCCAAACCTAACCTCTCTCCCACCCCAACTCTCCTTCCCGTCCCACCCACATCACTTCCCCATATTAGGATCCCTGGGGAGTCAAGTGTGAGTTCAACTCCACAAAACCCATGTCCCACCTGGCCCTGTTCCCAAATTATTCACATCCATTCAGCCCCCAGGAGGCCCCCAAACCCAAGAGAAGCATGCTCATACTTTCTTGGTAGGAACTTTGATCTTCAAGAATTCTGCCTCTCTGGCCAGCACCTGCCACGGAGCGTGTATCCGGACAAAGATGGATCCCTGGCTTTTACTCTGAAAGGTTGGGAGGAAGAAGAAATGGAAACATTTATAAGGACATAGCTTAACTGTCTGACTCCCCAGCTTGCCCAGCTCCAACCTGTTGTTCCTTCGGTTTCTGGGTTTTGTTCTCTTTAAACTTTACCAAGAACCAATTCCCTCCCACCAACACTCCATCCACCAGTTCTGTTCCAGAAATGCTCTCATCAAAACCCATGGGGTAGTGTTCCCAACGTGTGATCCCTGGAGTTGAGTGGGTTCGGAGGGGGGAAATGGTTAAAACCATAGCATTACAAATTTGAAATGTGAGCAATTATGATTTTCACAGAAATCCTATGAACTCAACAGCAATTACTCAGCTTACTTTTGCCAGCATTCAGTGGACAGCCTGCCATTTGTCTCCCTTCACATATTTTCATTCTTTATTGTTAAGTTTGTATTTTTGTTCTACTATTGAGCTATGCCAAAATCACAAAAGCGGTTCACCTAAACCTAAAAGTAATGATATCAATCAAGCCCAGGAGGGCTTTCAATGAGGCCCAGCACAAATTCGCAAACTTTCTGAAACATGATGAGATTTTTTTGCGACTTCATTTTTTTAGCTCATCGGCTATCATTAGTGTTAGTGTATTGTATGCATGGCCCAAGACAGCTCCTCTTCTTCTAATGTGGCCCAGGGAAGCCGAAAGTTTAGACACCCCTGATATAAATAATAATTTAAATAGTACAACTCAAAATCATATCATAAACATAAAGCGGGAACAGGGTTCCAATGCGAATACAGAGTGTAAATCCATGTCCCAGGGCAAGTTCTCACAGTTACGCTGTGAGGCAGGTACTGTCACCATCTCTATTCTACAGTTGAGAAAACTGAGGCAGGAAAATTTAAGTAATTTGTTCAAAATCACACAGGTAGAGTGAATATTTGTTGTTTCAGTATTTGAATCCAAGCAGTCTGTGTTCTACCTGATTAGTTTTTCCTTTCAGAAATAACAATGGCATGTTACTGAGCATAGTTAAAAACCACATCCAATAGCTGCAACAAAACTTAAACATGTGCTTTTTAGACTAAAATTGAATCAAAGGATGGATAAGGAATCTGTGAGGCAGTCCTATGATGAAACACTCAGCCTTCCAGCTGCCAAGTGGACATAGTTAGGACAAAACACTGGAAGTGAACTTCAGTAAGAATACTCCCAATTTCTATATCCATCCATGGCTGCACTATCCAGGACAACTAGAACAGAGTCATCAATCACTTGCTGCTCCTTCTAACTGTAATCTAAGCTTTTCTGAAAGTGAAGGATAAGAAAAGAAACCATCTGGGAGGCTGACCTGCAGCCCAGCTCTCCACCATGGCCCCAGAAACCAAGCTTTTGGTGAAAATGCCAAGCAGTACCATCCCTCTCATGAAGATGAAATCATGACATTGATTTAAAAATATGTTGCTTGGCTTTACTTTTTATTTATTGTAGCCTCTTTTTTACTTATATCTAGATTTGGTGGCTCAAGTGTGTACTAAATGTCCACTAAGTGGCTGCAGATGTTCAAAGGTTGAGAAAGAATTGGGCAGACCAAGGTGAAATCCCATGGCCTTGGTGGCAGACCACTAGCTATCTCCTGACAGCCATTCTCTTTTTCTTCATTTTTTAACTAAGCGTATGGCCATCCAGAATGAAGTCTATATCTCCCTTGCAGTTAAGTGCAACCATGACACCTAATTTGGGCCAATGTGCTGCAGGTGGAAGTGTGGTAACTCAGTTTCTAGCCACCTCTTCCAAGACAGTAAGCAGATGTCCTTTTGCCCCTTAATCTTCTTCCCTACCCATGATCTACTTCCTGGAACACGGACATAAATATCTTAGATCTTGAGGTCAAAGTCAAGGCAAGAAATAACCAAGTATCAAGAGCCCTGACTCTACAGACTATTATAGCACCCCTGGGCTGTCTCCTGGATTTTTATGTGAAAGATAAAATGTCACTTTGTTTAGCCACTGTGATTTTTAGATGGTCTACCAATTGTATCTCAATCTCATAGTAATGGATGCAAAATGGTTTCCCAATGTGGGGGCATCGGTTGTCTCCAGCAAACAATGCTTCTTCTCTATTCTTCTCAAATGAAACTTGTTTCAGATGAAAATAAGAGCTGGAATACAATTCTGTGGTGCTAAAACCTAATCATAATATCCCTTTTATGCCATGAAATACTGTTACCTTCTCATAAAAAGGCAAATGCAAGAGCTGATGTGAAATATTAGCTGGTGTGACTGGCTGTGTCTCCCAAATGGGGGAGGGGGGGACCTGAGCAGAACCATTACCAAATGCAGAAACCCTTTTTTACTAACCCAAGAATCTAAAATTGAAGGTTAACATAGTTTGAGCTGGAAAAAAAAAAAAAGTTTCTTGTTCTTTAGGCCCACCTAATTTCCATTCTGCCCTGCATTTGGATCCTTTCAGGTATAGGAGAGGAATGAAAAGACCTTGGCCTTCAGAGTCAAATAGAGTAAGATTTTAATTCTGGATTTTATAGCTGTGAAATGTTGGAAAAGTCACTTAACCAAAGGAGCCTCAGTTTCTTGTTCTGAATAACAAATATAAGAAACATTGCAGGACTATTGTGAGAATTAAATATCAAATAAGTTAAGTGTTTGCTATACTGCCTGGAACTTGGATTCTTCAATGGGTCTCAGTCACTATGATAATGATTAGCTCTCCCAAATAAAACAACTGCCTCTTGCCAGGACAGAATCTGATACCTCTTTTATGTTCCTCAAGCTCCTAGAATGGGGCTGGACACACACACAGCGGGTCTTCATTGAATTCCTGTGATTGACAGAAAAGACTTGAAGAAGAACAGTTCCTGTTCGATTAAAATTGTGAATAAGTAATCCTGGCTTGTTTACTGCCTCGAACTTTTAAAATTATCTACAGGATTTTTATAATGTCTCATGTACCCTGAAGGAAATCACAGGTTCAAAACTTAGTGCATCTCCAGAATTTGAAGACAAAATCAGAAAACACTGTTTTCTGAAACCAACACAAAATTTAACATAAAGTATAAGAGATTAGCCATCCGAGCATATAATGCATCCCGAAAGGAGATTTTTATAAGTATGTACCTGACATGACTGGGAGGGGGCGAGGGGGCTTCCAAATATCATCAGACAATTAAAATCTAAGCTTATATAAAATGAGCTGTAACATAGAATTTGGTTCTATGACAGAAGGGAGAACCAGGGAGCAAGGATATCTGTAGGAAAGCCCAAGTATACCCACCGTGTAGATGCAACCACTCTAGTGGCAAGAAATGGGAAATATAGAACAGGGCAGGAAAATTTCTCCAGCTCCATGGAAATGTCCCACAAAAACTACGCAACTTCTTTCCCTGTGATTCCATTTTCTTCAGATGCTACCAATTCTGTTTCTCCAGTTCTTAGGGATCAGGAAGAATTTACCCAAGAAGAAAGTGTGAGTACTCTGGTCAAAGGAAATGAATATTCTCAGTCATAACCTGACCCTTGTCTTTTAAGTTGTGTTGTCAACTGGTTTCCTAGGCCTGTTCACCACTAAGCAAACCAAGAGAGTTCACAATGAGACCAAGTCAGGTCTCCACCTTAAACACATGCCCTGATGAGCCAGTCTTCACTCTCTCCCTTCCTTGCTTCCTCTCTAAAGTTGCCTGATCATGTGCATCTTCTCTAAGGCTCCAGTACTTCTTCCTCTCCCCACTGGACTCCAGCCACATGGCCCTTCTCATTGGCTTCCAACGGTTCCAGCCATCTGCCCACCTTGGTCATTCCTCATCCAGCCAGCTTCCCACTTCAGAACCTCCTTGCATTCTATTTCCTCCATTGCAAAGCCCGCCCCACCCTAGATCCAGCCAATTCTTAATTGGGTCTCAACTGAAACAATAATTCCTTCAGGGGGCCTTTCCTGAACCCCTTGGTCCCCTTCTTGCCTGTCCTCCTTCATCACATCAGCCACTATGGCAACCATTGTAAGTAGGTGTTTAATGGTTGTCTTCCTGGCTAGACTTTAAGCTCCATGAAGACAAAGAACATGCCTTGCTTGCTTTGTCCTCAGCAGCCACCATGAGACCTGGAATTTAGTAATTGCTCAGTAAGTATGTATTGCAACTTCAGTAGACACACTCATATATACCTAGTAGGTTCTGTTTGGATCCTGCGACTGATTTCTAAATATTGGCTCCCATAGCCCGGAAAGCAATGGGTGAGCTTGAGCTAACTGAATTTAAATCAAGTTCCATTTTAAGAGAATAATTCAATTATCCATAAGTATTATTTCTGGGTGTTCTCTTGTGATGACAACTGAAGTTATTCAAGTTTCTACCTGATCTGGAACCTGAGGAGGACCCGGCACGAGGGCCTCTGTGCTCTTGTCCGTACTCCCTGGTCCTCACAGCATCTGCTCCCTGTTCTAGAGGCCTCATGCTCACAGAACTCACCCTGAACTGCACTGAAACTGAGTGCACCTGAAATCGCTGCTGGATAGCTTTATAAGAGCGTTGTAGCATTAAGGAGAATCAGGGATACTCTGGAAAACAAGCAATTTCAAATGTAAAAGGCTTTGGTATCTTTACTCACCAAGCATCAGACATCGTGATGTTATTCAACATCCCCACACTGACAGCTCAAAGCAGCGCCCGCGGATGGGCACTGAATTTCAGAAGAGCGAACCAGTTTGGGTCAAAGGACTGTGAAGATGAAATCTCCAAAGACACCCAACAAACCCATCTTTCTCCAGTAACCAATGAAGACTTGGAGTTCAAGAAGCGGAACTGCTTGGGCATGGAAAACAGCCAGGTAGTAGCAGAGCCAGGAAGAGAATCCAAGTCTCCTGACAGCAGGGTCCACCCCAAAGCGGCTGGGAGGGGCAGCATCACACAGCCCTGAGGGCTCCCAACCCATCGGAGGGTAACCTGGAGCCCCTCCCTTCACAAGAGATTGGGTTAAGAGGGACAGAGGACCAGCAGTGGCAGGGAGGGAGGTGGGCCCCCAGCCACATCTCTCCAGTGCTCCAGCTGCTGCTCACAGCCCTCAGCAGGGACCAGAGGACACACACTCCTCCTGCTGAGATTCTCCTTATTGTTTATGTCTTGCTGTTGTTATCCAAAGATTGCATGTGGCTTCGCAAGACCACGTCCTGTCTCCAGAGAAACAGGAATGAATGAGAGGCAGCCCCGGCCAAACACTGGAAACTGATACTCCACAGCCTCCTTCCCACACAGTCCTGCCAAGCCACCTCCATGCTGACCCCAGACGCTGGCGTGCACTCTGGTCCCAGGCCCCGCTGCGAGCCGAGAACATCAGCTGCAGCACACTGTGGCCCAGGGACGGGGCTGCCAGGGGAAGGGTGGGGAGGTGATGGAGACAACGCAGAGGGGCAGAGCAGGGACAGACTCCTAAGATACCAGCCACCCAGGTCATCTCGCCTCAGCAAGGACCAACAACAGACAGGGAGCATGAGAAAAAGCCTCAGGACTCCCATGGTCTCAGATCGTCATGGTTGATGTGCACGCAGCTGGAGGAGTTACACCAGGTGGTGCTGAGATTGGGGCCAGGGCAGCCATCAGCACAGACTACAGAGCAGTGTGGGGTGTAGCACTGAGACTTTGAAATGAGAGCAGGAAATGAGGTGGTCCTCACAACTGCTCCATTAGCGGAAAACCATGGCTGGTCTGTGCCATCGGTAGGACCACAGTCCTCCCTTCCCTTCAGCTTTCAAGAACTTCCCACCTCTGACCAGGGAACAAGCTCAGCCTGGACGCCCAGACACTCAGCCACTTGCAGTCAAGCACAGGGAAGGGCATCCTGACTGCAGGAAAGGTGACAGCTGGCTTTCCTGGGAGGCCCTGAGTGAGAGCAAGGGACTGCCCTCTCCAACCCTCCCCTCCCCAGGCTAAGGTGAAGAGGGCTCAGTGATCAGCAAAGGTGAAGGGAGGGAACAAATGCTCACTGAACCCTGTCCCAGAGACCCCACAATACCAGCAGCGTGACCCCTCCTACAGAGAAGCCTTCCCCTAGTCCCCGACCAAAGACGGGGGACAACCCGGCCAGGGTCCTGCAGAAATGAAAATTCAGTCACTCTTGGCATCTTTTTTTCAAAGCCAAGAGCAATCACAAAGCTCCTGGAAGGGAGGGCATTGGTGGCTGAGAGAAGCCCTTCAGGCCACTGTCAAAATGAGCAGGCACCCGGCAGAGATGTCCTCTGGACATGCCACCACACTCTACAATGTGATCACACCTCACTCACTGCAGACAGGAGCCACCAGAAAACCGCTGCTCTGAGCCCAGGTGAAGATGAAGTTGTGCGGGCAACACCAGCACACTGAGGAGGTAGACCTCGCTACACGCCGAGGGCTGAGAGAGCCTGCCCCCACCTAGTCCCACAGAGGCCGTGGGGGTAATCTTCCCCACATAGCATAGGTCGCGGGAAAGCCGTGCGTCCTAGGGCCTGAGGACCCAGTCTTGGGCCCCAACTCTGCCACTTACTGTCTGTACCATTTTGACAGGTCATCAGAGCTCTTGCAACTCAGGGCCACATTAAAATAATTGTGATGATTAATAACAATATAACCTGTAAGTAGAAGAATGGACTCTACAAAGGGACCTAGGGAATCCACTGGGGGTGGAAGATACAAGTATATTCATTATCTTGAGTATGACAACGGCTTCACAGGTATGTACGTATGTCAAAACTCAACAGATGAGATACTTTAAATATGTGCAGTTTGTTATACATCAATTATATCTCAAGAAGGCTCAAGGGAAAAGATTTATAAAAATTTTAAGCAATGCCAAGGGTCAGGTTATGACTGAGGAGTATTCACTTCCTCTGACCCCAGTCCTCACACTCTCTTCTTGGGTAACTTCCTCCTGATCCCCCGGAACTGAGGAAACAGACTCTTCTTTTATTTTGAAAAATATCACTATTCCTTAAAATGGTATTTGTGTTAAATAAACATATTATATATTTAACAATATGTTGTATATTTTTGGTGTTTAATTAATAAGTATTCAAAAGTTAATCATTCCAAGATACCTCAGAATCAAATAAGATGGTATATATGAAAGTATTTTGCAAACTATAAAGTACGAAGGCTGTCCAGAAAAAATCCAGCCATAGATGCTTCTATTATTCATATTACATGGCTGGATACTTTCTGGACAGCTTGTGCACGCGTGTGTGTGTGTGTGTGTGTGTGTGTGTGCATATATGTATATATATATATGGCCAAGCTCACAGGCAATTACTGCCAAATCTCTGCCTTGGCACTTGAAGGGCAAAGCATGCCCCTGCTCTTTGGACCATGAAACATGTGCCCTTGACCTCTACGGGGATCCTATCATGCTTCTTGGAGAGAACTCATAGCTGAGCCATAGCTCCTGGCATGTACCTGAACACCACCAAGCAAGGGTCAAGATAACGGAGAGCATGTCTCTTAGGAATTCACAATGCAGAAAGTAACATGTTGAACAGAATCTAGGAGCCAAAGACCAAATTTCTACCCAAAAAGAGGATAAAAATTCATGAGCCTTGAAGATGTTGGCAGAAAAGCTCCAGATCTCTCCCAAAACTGAGGAAGGCTAGAGAGCTGACAATGAGGCTGAGGCCCAGCCCAAAACAGAGGGGGAAAGGTCATAGATAAACCATGAGAAGAAAGCCCAGAGGGAAAATGCTGCCCTCTCCTAATCGTCACAGTGAAACTATTTTGGACAGTCAATGTCCCGCAAGTGGAATCAGATGCTGTGGAATGAGAACACTCAACAACGTGGTACTTCCCACCCACCCCCACACGGATGCTGTGAGCATGTCAACGCCCAAAGGCATGGAAGGCCTACCACAGGGTGTTAGGCAAATGGTCCCCTCATTGGTGGTTGATGGGTACTTAGACCAAGGGTGACCAGTGGGTCTTGGTTGGGCTGGGACAGCCCTAGTTTATTCCTTTTGTCTCATCATCCTATCCAGTTTAGCATTTTAGCATTATCAAAAATGTCCCGGATTATATAACAAATCATAGAGTCAACCTGTGGATCAGCAATAAGCACCACTAAATTCAACAGCCATCAAACCTTTAGGATGGAATGGCCAGTATCTCCTTCATTCCTTTGGCCCATATGATAAATGTCCCATTCAGAGAGAGGCATTTGCAGGCATCTAAATCTCATCGTATTACCGATAAAACTACCCATACCTCTAATGTCTCCTAACTCAAAACTTATGTGACTTTTTTTATCATACTTTTCTTCTCTCCTCAAGACACTTCTATAAAACCTCATGCTATCAGTAATTAACTTCCCTCCCCCTTCCCCCACAGATGAACCCTTGTCTTCTCTTAGCAGTGACTCACCTCTCCCCTAACGATATTCTCTACTATTTCCTATGATGTACTAATCCCAACATATTTCAATTCAACAAGTATTTATAGGGGAACAACTGTGTGTCAGCAATGTGCTAAGAGTTAAGGGCATACAGAAGAAATATAAGCCATCACAACATCACAGGGCTTTCAGCTTCTTTGGAAGCCAGATAAATGATATGTAACACACAAGACAGATGAATAACATCACGACTGGGGTGATTAATGTTCAAATGGACAGGACAACTAATGAATGCTCATTTGTTTGTCGTCTCCCCTTTCACTCATCAATAATTGCCAGATTTTGCTCTGAGAGAAATACTCCTCCTGGATCTCAGTCATGTGTTTTCAGTAGAATTGACCCCACCTGCGGGGTCAATTGACCCCAACCTGGGCTAGGCCCAATGACGCTGAGCCCGTCAGCATATCCATTCCCCTGGCTGAAATGATGAGTTCTGGAATATGTTTGTAGTGTAATCAAAACCAGTAAGATGTGAGGACATGGTGGCCAGGGTATCTGGAGAAAGCAACTTTCTTTCTGCCAGAACTCTGGAGAGAATAGTAGCAGTTGATTTGCTCTGTAAAGGGAAGGCCAGGGTCAGCCAGTGGACCAGTGAATAAATAGAGGATGAAGTGGACCCTGAAAAAGATTGAGCAGAAAGATAGAGAAATAGGGAATCCTTGGGGACATCATCTGAGCTGCTGGGTCAAGCCTCACGAGACCTATTTATGGGCTTCCTGATTACATGAGCATATAAATTCCCTTTGTTGTTTTAGCCAGTTTCAGCTGGGTTTCCTACAATGCAACCAAGAGTTCTCACTGATCTAAGAAACCAGTGGAAGGGCTGACTCTGGGCCAGAGGAGCCAGAAATTATGCGCTGGGGGGAGAGGGAACTTGAGTTAAACTTTGATCGTTGTATGATGGGATTTACATATGCATAAAAACAGGTTGTGGGTGGCATAAAAAAGAAGGAATAGGATAAACAAAGGTGCAAGAAGGAATGAGTGCAGCACGTGGAAACTAGCTTGCCTGAGGCAAAGTGGCTGAGATGTGGCCTGTGCTGGCCAAACTGCCCACTATGTTGCCGTTGTCCATGAACTTCATAGCCGGATTGTGATGCGTCAACCTGTACCTTCATCCAGACTCATTATGTCTTCAACAGGATAAAGAATGACAAGAGTGCCCCTTGTCAGGGAACCCTGAGAGAATGGCTTTGCCCTTTCTTAGTGGACCTCAAGTCGGGAACTTCTTCCCATTCTCCAGTGAGACCAAGAAATGCAATGGATGGGCAGTAACCATCCATCTGCTCTGCTCTGGGGTTGGTCCAGGCTGTGGTCAACAAGTAACAGGAGCAAGCCTCCCAAGTGCCACTGTGACCTTCTTCAGGTCAGAGGAGGCAGGTTCTTAAAGGCAGGGCTCTGGCTCTTCCTTCCAGGGACCATCAATCCTTCGTAACAGAGATCTTATATTGGGAGGCAGGGTCGACTTTGAACATGAACATGAACAAAGAAGCTGTAAAATCTTCTACAACACTAATTACAAAGAACTTGAGCTAAAGAGCCCTTTCTTCTTCCCCAGTATTTAAGGGGCTACACTTTTTGGGTTTGGGAGGGCCAGAGTGCCACCTGCTCAGTCCCCCTTTGGCTCTGAGAGGGTCTCTGTGTTACCTTTATGCAACCCACCCTTTGGAAAGGGGTGGGAGCTTTGGATTATCACATGATTGGGGAGCACCATGACCATGTAGTGGATGGGGGAGGGAAGACCAGCACGCTTCAATGACTGTACTAAAAAGTCCCACACAAGGAAAAAATATTCTTCCTGAAATACACAGCACTCCATCAAGAACCCCTGCCCTAGGGCTCAGGACACCGACATTTAAACCACTGTGCTGCCCACAGACCTATCCGAGCTGACATTAAAGCCACTGTTAGCAATTATCAGCCCAGTCCTCTGCCCTCACCCCACCAGACTCAGATTGGAGAGATATTAAGGTAGAACTTCAAAAAATGGGTTCATGAGTAAAGGTTGTTAACTTAGCTAAAATCTAGATCTCAAATCTGATATTGATGAGCTGATAAGACACATTCAGGAAGACTCATCATTATGATGATAAAAAAAAAATAGAGGAGTTGATTATTTGGTGGAATTCCAGAAACACCCAGATTTATCCCATCTGTCAAGAGTGCTACGAAAATAATCCGTTAGCCTAGCGTGGTTTGGGGGCTAAGGAATGAAGTAGATGAAGTCTCTGAGAAGCACTGAATCAAAGGGAGAGCTCAGCGAGACTCCGCCTAAAATCCCAGCTCTGCCACTTACGCCCTGTGAGACCATGGATGCACTATGTACTCTCTCTGGGAGTCAGTTTCCTTTTTGCTAAAACATAAAATAATAATCCAGCAGCAACAGAGATGGTACCGACTGCTTGTGAGGCTCAGCAATGATCTAAGACAGCTAGCACAAGGCCTGGCACATGCAAGGTGCTCACCACTAATAATAACTGGATGCTGCTGATGATGTCCAGAGGCGTTTGAATTGAGGGGGTTTGTGCAATCCAGTTTCCAGCATCCTCCCTTTTTTCCCCAGGAAAAAACCTGACTCCTGGGGCACTTTCTTCCCGATCTGAGGGGCGAGCCCGGTTTGGAACTTGTCCCCTCTAAGCAGCCAGAACAGGCGTTTTCACCGCCGTGACCCTGTCACACACAGCGCTGTGGAGCGGGCCCTGCCTGAGACCGCCCGTCCCTCCCCACAGCCTCTGGTCTGGAAGGAAAGGGATCATCAGCCATGCTAATTAAATCTGCAGATGATAACAAACTGGGCGGTGCTGCGAACAGCGCCAGAGAGGACGGGAAATAAATGAGAAGGGACCTGGGGAGTTTAGAAAATATGGGACAGGAAATAAAATGAGATTCAATGCAGAAGAATGCAAGTAACCCTAACTGGGGGAGGGGGGGAATAATCACAAACATAGACACGGGAGGGTGAGAGGGAGCTGGGAAAAGAAGGAGGAGAGGAGGGCTTGGGATGGAGCACATGGCACGTGGCAAGGGACACAAGGGGTAGCAAGAGGTGAGCAACAAACAAGTAGGGGTCAAGAAGACAGGTGGTGAGACCAAAAGGAGAATGTGAGGCCCTTGCTGATCTGGAACGCTGGGTCCCCTCAGGCAGGGGTAGGTAGCATCTCCAAGGCTCACTTGCAAAGGTGACCCTCTGCTCAAACTCTAGCTCAAGTCACAGCTTCTCCAAGGAGCCCTTCCAGATTCCAAAAGCCAGTTACCAGCCTCCTCCCTTGTCACTCATCTGTGACATGCAGCACGCTGTTTGACTGTGGGCACCGTTTGGGGTCTGACTCCCTTATCTCCAGGGAAACAAAGGCTCAGTGCTGCAGCTCACGGGGTCCTCTGAGCGTTACCGCAGCGCTAAGGCCCTGGCAGATTTTCAACGAAAAGAAGGGCTGACATCACCTCGGACAATGGGACCAAGAAGAGGATTTCTCCCTCCGAGCTGTCATGGGTCAAGTGTGTATCTGTGGCTTCTCCATCTTTATCTCTCAGCCCCCGATGCTGGTGCAGGACCCAGTACAAAGTGTCTGTGCATCAAATTCATGATGTCTGTTTCACCCCTGTTCAGAGCAGAACACACACCAGAGGTCACAGCCCGGTGAAAAGAGGATGAATAACGAGTGTGGGGAGCACAAGGCGAGGAGGACTCTTCTGATTGACGCCAGGAGTGGCTTCTCTAAGACTACAGAGGTCTCCCCGAGGCCCCTGCACCCTTCCAGCTGAAAACCTCCTAATCAATAACAATCAGGAGAATAGAACTCATGCTCCGAGAACGTGAGTAAGCGCACTGGCCCGCAGGGAAACTCTAACTACTGCTGGGGCCACGGTCAAGCCAAGTTCTCACAGAGAAAGGCGAGAGCCCCTCATAAACCCAAGAAAAACACAGCTTTCACGAAATGTGTGTGTTTTAAGGGATGAAAGAAGCAAATACCAAAAACTTGCTTTGAAGCTCAGCCTACTTTGGGAAAAGTAAAAAGCCAAGCATGCTGGGAAATTTCCCTCAGAGAGGCCAGTGGACAAAGGTATTTTTCAAGAGCCTTCTGTGCCTAGCAGGTTCCTTATATCCCAGGCCAAAGGGGCACTCCACTATTCCAAGAGTTCTCTGGGGAAAGGAAGTCTTTCCTGGTCACCTGTGCCAACACTATCCTAGCATTGCTCAGCCGCCTGGGGCAGTGTAGGAGACAAGGAACAAGTTGATGAGACACAGAAACCTGGGTCCTAGTGCCAGCTCTGCATTTCCCAACTGTGGCACCTTAGGAATGTCACACCCGAGCGGGCCTGCCTCCTGCTTACCTATATAACGACAGAGTTGAACTCTGATGGTCCCTCCCACTGAGAAGTTCTTTGACTTCATGCATGGCAGGAGTTCTCTTAACACTTCAGCCTGAGGAAATGGCCTTCCAGTCATTCTACTACCAATGTAATTCGACAATGAGCTATAATGCACAGAGTCACAGAGACTTCCAACATCTAGCTAGAACTTGCCATTCTTCTTATCTTCTTCCCCAAGCCTCGCATCCCTGATCTCCTATTCTAAATCTTAAACAGATCAAAGGTCCTACTCAGGGGGAGGGCATGGCTCTGCTGGATGAGAAACACAGCAGGTAGCAGCCAACATGGGTAATTATTGAACTCTAGTACCAGTACTCATCCTAACTGAGGTAGCAACACAGTCGTGCAGGTTGTACACTGCACAAAGACGCTACATTAAGGGGGCACAAACCATAGAGAAGGTATCTTGGAGTTGTACATTTGCTATGATGGTTTTCTAGCAGATGACAGTAAAGTATCTTGATCTAAACAAAATCATCATATTAAGAAGATTTCCCAAAACTAGAAGTAAAGCATCTTGAGGAATAGAGGCCTATGTCTAATTTGTGCCATATGACAGAAAAATACCATAGGGTCTAGCTGGATGCGGACCCACAGGAAAACAGCCAGAGGAAGAGAGAGGACAGTGGCACTTAGTGTCCTTTCCATGGCCCAGTAGCAAGCCTGATCTACAGGGGCTGCAAATGACTAGTGGACCAAAGCAGAAACCCTCTCAGGGATATTTACATTTTTTAAAGGATCAAATAAAATATTGCTTTCTTAAAGACTGGTCCCTGTCCTGTTCATTAAGCACCTAGGCCCCTAGCCCAGTGCCCAGAGCAGAGTAGGCACTCCAAACAGTTCACTGGAACAAATGGACCCAAGGGAGGGACTTCAGAACCTACCCGTGGGTACTGGAGGAGTCCAGACCTCCCACATCGTGGCCCACAAGCAGAACCCACTCTGGCCCTGGCTGGAAAGCCCAGCGTATCCCCTCTAGAATCCTGCACCGGCCTTGCACACAGAACACGCTGAGGAAGCCCCACGAGGGTCTCTGAGATCAGAGAAAGTTAGAGCGGTGCGATCTACTATGCTCTTGTCAGTCTCCCTGCAGCCAAGAGAAGCAGTCCAGAAACCGGCCTCAGGCTGTCAGCCCACCTTAACCAGTCCAGGCAAACGCGCTGGCAGAAGAGAGCTTGTCGGTTCTCCCAGTGCCCAGCTAGCTCAAGAGCTCTCCGCAGGACCCCTCACCCCGCCTCTGTCTTGCTCTGAAGGGTCTGTGTCCTGGGCATTCCCTCATCCTGGCTTTTCTGTCGCTGAACCCACATCCTGTCCACCTAAGAGAGCCCCTGGGATGTCCTCAAGAAGGTCATAGTCTAACCTCCGGTTCTCTGACTCAGGGACTACCAAATGACTAGCTTGTCAGTCTATAGCAAAGCAACCCCTGTAGGGCATTACAGGTTGATGAAGATCTATCACTTGCTCTCTCACTCTCATTCTCTTACTCTCTCACTCTCCCTACCTCTCTCTCTCTCTCTCTCTCTCTCTCTCTCTCTCTCTCTCTCTCTCTCTCTCTCTCATGACACTTCATGTCCCCAGGCTCTTGAAGTTTGACCTAGGCTGTTCTGTGGCTCTATCACAAGGCCAGCGAAGCCACTGACTCTGGACAATTTGGAGGGTGCTGTACAGACGACTAACAAATGTGGGGCTCTGTGGGCCAACACTGTGCAAGCAGCTTGGCACCGCGAGCCTGCTGCATTCGCCTCCCCGTCCACACCCGCGGCCCGTCACTGCCTCACCGGGGCGACGGGCTGCAGCCCATCCAGCATGCTGGGGAAAGCCAAGGAGAGTCGGCTCAAAGCTTGAAGGGGGCTGGGAGGAGCACGGCCTGCAGATTAGGGATGGCTGCGCTGCAGCGTCGTCTCTGGCTGCTCTTCAAGCCTTTCCGTCATCACATCAGGACAAATGAGGTGTTTCTGTCAATCACTGAAGATGCATGGCATCCCGGCTGAATCCCCCCTGAGCTGATGGGGCTGCCTGAGAGCCATTCAGCATTTAAAGAAGCTCCTGACTCAGGGGTGGCGAAGCGATTTGGAGGAAAGATTCTGCAGGTGGCCAGAGCATGTGTGACAAACTGCATGGGGAGCTGCAAAGCCGGTCAGGGCTCAGTGACATCCTCGCTGTGTTCTCAAGGGGCTTCTCTGCCTCAGTGACACCGGCTGTCGCTGTAGAGCCGTACATGGTCCTACCCCCACCACAACTAAGAGACACCCCCAGAAGCCCAGACCTCCCACTCTGCATGCTCCGGAAGATGGGGACAGAGGCCCCATGCTCGGCGCTCTCACACATCCACGGAGTCCTCAGTATGAACAAGGACGGCCTCACAGAGAGGTAGCAGATGCAGACCCTGCCCTCAAAGAGCTCCCAGACCAGGGAGCCCTGCAAGAGGCCACGAAAGAGAACTGGGAGTCTGGGGGCCACCGAAAATGTAGAAGAGGGGGGCTCTTGGGAAAGGGCTTGAGCTTCTCAGGGTCAGTGTCCCAGGACTCAGATCACAGCTGAGGAAGAGGCAGGACTTCCACCTGATCTGCCTGCCATTCACCAGCTGGATGAGCTTAGATAAGCCACCTCCTTTCCCTCACCTCTCTTCACTCACGCGATGAAGGGTGGGGTGAGGTGACCCACGAGGACCCTTCCAATGCCAGAGTTGCCGCTTCTTTGATGCTTTACCTTAGGCATGTCCAACTTGCCCAGGGTGACTTTGAATGAGGCCCAACACAAATTCTTAAAACATGATGAGGTTTCTTTTTACGACCTCTTTTTTTTAGCTCATCAACTATTGTTAGTATATTTTACATGTGGTGCAAACAATTCTTTCTTCTTCCAATGTGGCCCAGGGAAGCCAAAAGGTTGGCCACCCTGCTTTACATTGATCCATGCAATCCCCTTACCACAGCCTCCTGTCCTTGCTTGACCCTAGCCTTGTCCTCTCTCTCAGTTCAGCTGCACACCTGTGAAAGCACCTATGGGCACACAGCTCCCTCCTGGGCCCTCATGCCTCATGTCCACCGGCTACACTTCTCAGCATCTCGCTTCCCAGGCCAAGCCCCATGCACAGCTCCGAAGCGCTCCCCCTGCCAACTCCCCCAGACCTTCCTTCTCTAAATCTTGTGCATTAACTGTTCATGCAAAAACCCAGACAGCTCCTAAGTATAAGGTTTATGTCTATTTTCTATTCAGCACTCTTGCCTGCTGACCCATTATCGAGGACAGGGGTCAGCAAACTTATTCTATAAAAGGGTAAATGGTGAATATTTTAGGCTTTGCAGGCCACATGGTCACTGTCACAGCCCTTCAACTCTGCTGTTGAAATGCACAAGCAGTCATAGACAATCCACAAATAAATGAGTATAACTGGATTCCAATATAATTTTATTTACAAAATAGGTGGTAGGCTAGATATGGCCTGCAGGCCAGAGTTGCCTGCCAACCCTTATTGAGGGCAGGCCTTACAAATACTGCCCTTCTCTCACTATTATGATTCTTTACATGTCTGCCTGCTATATGGGACCCTGAGGGTTTTGCAAGCTGCCTGTGTCTTTAAATTCTTGAACCTCAGTCATATAATATTATGCCTTATGCATTATAGGTATCCAGTAAGTACTTGTCCTATTAATGCTCTAATCTGATGGTATATATTCCACACCTCATGACTGAAGATCAGCGCTGCACTGACCGTGAGTTGCCATGAGGCAGACAAGCCCCAGGGGGCGATGGCCCAGGACTGAGACTCAGCCACGTAAGTTTACACCGTACCTGCCGGAAAATGCAGGGGAAGCAAACGGGCCCGCTGGCCTCGGGACTGCTCTTGGAGAGAACGCCATTCTACTACATCAAAGGGTGCATCTGCCCATCAAAAGTCCGGGCCAAACGCTCCACCTCCTGGGCCCAGTCCTCCTTCTCCCACGCTAACTGCCCCCGACTGACAGCCCTCTGGGGACTGGGCTCAACCGTGAAGGCAGACAGCTGCGCAGCTCCCGTCCCTTTCATCTGAGCCTGGAGTCCGCCGAGGACACATTCACTACGCCACGGGGACAAAAACGAGCATCCAGACACACTGGCCACTTGAGTCCACTACCCTTGTGATGGAGTGTGATGACGCTCGTTCTATAGACGAGCAGGCGGGGCTCAGACAGGCTATGACTTGTTCACAATCCCTGCAGTGAGCCGCACAACCAGGCCTGCGGCTTCAGCGCGACGTGGCCACCGTAAAAAGCAGATGTGACGCAGGCCACCTCTATTGTAGAGTAACACCCACTCCCTCTGTTCTCACTGATGCATTTCAAGGGGGCAGACACATCCGAGCCCATTCAGGGGAGAGAAATGAGAAAAGTAACAGAACTCAAGGCCACGTTCAACGAAAAATGCATAGAGGTGTTTGACCGATTAAACTCCAGGGCAGGGGTCATGGGCAGGGCGCACGGCATCTGGCTTGCTCAGAGCCCCCTGAGGGAGAAGTAACTGTCCCTCTTAGCCCACTGGATGGCCATGGCAACACCAGTCAGAATCATGGTCCAGAATATGATTAGGTTCTTGGGGTATTATTATAATTACTTCACCTGCCTTTTTTAAAAATAAGAGTAAATAAACATGTCTCCATCAATTCCTATTTTTAAGTTAAAAGCAAGTAAGTGGTTATTATCGTAGGTTGACTAGGGTGCCCCCAAAATTTATGTCCACCTGGAACCTCAGGGTGTGATCATATTTGGAAATCGGGTCATTGTAGATGTAATCCGCTGAGATCAAGTCCTAGTGGATTAGGGCGTGCCCTAAATGCAGTGAGAGGAAAGAACGCACAGGGAAGACGGCAATGTGGAGACGGAGGCAGAGATCAGGGAGACGGACTACAAGGAACACCACCGACACGTGCCACCACCGGGAGCTGGGAGACGGCCGTGGGACAGTTCTCCTCAGAGCCTCCCAAAGTTTCCAACCCTGCTGAGACCCTGATTGTGGGCTTCTGGCCTCCAGAACCGTGAGAGCATAAATGTCTGTTGTTTTCAGCCGGTAAGCTTGAGGGGTCTTTTCTTTGGCAGCTGTAGGAAACAAATGCAGTTGTTAACTTAGAAACATCATTAGTCTGAGCATTTCCTAGAGAAGCAGTAAAATATGGTGCTTATGAGCATGTGATATGAAGCAAGACTGCCTGGGTTCAAATCCCCAGACCACCATTCACCAATTGTGTGACCTTGGGCAAGATATTTAATTTTCCTATGCCTCAGTTTCCCCTTCGACCAAATAATAAAAGTATGTACCTCATAAGATTGTGGTAAGGATTCAAGGGGTTAATACATGTAAAGCACTAAGAACAGAGTCTGTATCAAATGTACACAAAATCGTTGTAGCTATTACTATAAGCTAAAGCAGACCACACAGTTTGAGTTTTGTATTTTTTTACAATCACTAACATAATAGTGTAACAGTAATAATGACTCTGTCTATTAAGTGTAAAGCACTATACCAACCAGATTATGTTTGATGTATTTTCTCCCTAATTCTTACAATAATTTTTTAAGAGAAGTAAGATAATCTTCACTCTATAGATGAAAAAATTGAGGCTCAGAAAGGTTAAGTAATTTGTTCAGGATCATACAGGAAGAAGTGATGTAATCAAGATTTACACTGAGTTCTGTCTGGTTTAAATGCCCTTCCATTATATCATGCTGCCCCCTTGTGCAGGGACTAATTTTGTTCCCCACTGTATTGGCAGCCCTAACAGAAAGCCTGGATAATAGTAAGTGTGCCCCAAACATTTAACAAATTGATTGATTCATTATAACATGAATGTCCTGGATATTATAATAGCATTATTGACCTCTTAAGTTCTGTTCACACAGCATATAAACAAATACTCAGCACCAACAAAGCTAGACAGTGGTCCCCAAATGAGTCAACAGATTTATGAGAACATCACACTCTCATGCACATTTAGCATCGCATGTGGACAATCAAACTTGCTGGGAACAGTGTGTTTTGTTCCTGAGAAGCCAGGGAAGGTGGAACTGAGATTTAGCACTCCCCTGAAGGAATATACTGTTCAATTAAGATTTCAATTTTCCATGGGAGATAGATCAGGGGGCAAAGGCATACCCTCTAAAATTTTTATCTTGAGTCAATTGCTAATTATGTTCTGCACAGGTCTAATAATTTGTTGAAATAAAGAAAGAGGAATTGACCATTGGGAACATCAAAAGTGGGATGGTTGGTGCATCCACAAGTATAGAGGGCCTGAAAGACCATAACGGTGACGCTTCACCCTTCTCCATTGAAAACATAGCTTGATATTAACGCTGTTTGCACTAGCAATTCCCAGGTTAGAGGACTGGGCAAAGAGAAGGGAGCAGGGTCTAAGTTTAAGGACCCAAATGAAGCTGAGTCCATATTAATAATTTTTCTTCAAATAAACAAAACAACAGATGAAGCTGCAGGCACATAAGAAGAGTTGACTATAGCCAACCATGAGAAACAAAGCTAACTTCATAAATCCTCTTGTTTCCTGGTGGATTTCTGCCTGATGTCATAAGAGAAAAAAAAAAAAGTCTTAACAGACAAGTGCCTTAAGTATCTGTAGCTCAGATATGGATCCAAGGAGAAAAACTAATTATAAGGGCTATACAGTCACGAACACTTTGGAGCTCTCTCCAGGTAAGAGGCCTGCCTGAAGCACCAGGGTTACAGGGATAAAGATGCCACCCCCACCCTCCAGGGCTGTCTACTGGGAAAACAGTAACAGTTTTAAGTGTGTATGTGTGTCGTTTTTCCTAAGTTAAAGTTAAAAAAAAAAATGTTGGTGGAGTTCATTAAGTTGAAAAGTTTATTGGCTGCCATTTAAATAAAATTACACACTGCATTCACAAAGCTGTTTTTATAATAAATCTATGTTACATTAAGTTGTTTGTCTTTATTTTTCTTAATTTGCTTTTAATTACTGTATTTCAATATTAATATCAAGGCAATACAGAGTATATGGTATGGTATGGTATGGTATGGTATGTGGTATAGTATTAGCCCTATTTTTAATAGTAATTCTCAAGAAACAAGAAACTACATTTATCTAGCATCTACCAATACCTAAGGGTGCCAATTAACGAAGAGTTTACTGTGGTATTCTACTTTTAGCTACAGAAAAAAGAAAAGAAATACACAGTCTATAAAATAACAAGAAAAAAATTTCATAGCTATTTTTTCCAAGAAGGGTCTTTCAAAGGTCATTCTATATATCCCCTGGCCTCTGGCAATATGTCAATAGCAATTTTTAACACATGCTATCACTAACATTAAAAAAAAAAAAAAAAAGACCTACACATGCATGCATCTAAATCAGACTTTCCAGAAGGAAGGGAGGAGTCAGTTTGCATCTACCCTACCACCTCTCGCATCTGGCGGGGGAAACGGAAAAACTCGTCATCTCATAGCTGTTGCCCCTGAAGCCAACAGCACAACCGCAGAGCCAAGTCTCTGTGAAATGCATCAGATCAAACTCAATGATCAATAATGAAATCAACAGCCTTCTCAAAGCCAGAGGGGTTGAAATCCTGTAATTTCTCCTGGGGCCACACAGCACGCTCATTTTCATGCAATGGATAGCTTTAATCAATTCTCTGGGTGCAGGACAGTGTCACAGAAGTCAAGCCTTTGGAGGCCAGGGTCAGGGAGTAATGATCCAACAATCAAAAGGGCTCGTGGACCCCTCACCCCCCCAGTCCCACCAGCTACACAAGAGAAATGCAAACCACTCACAAGGGTTAACCAATCAAACCAGAAAACCCAACAGCCATACAGTTCAGCTGGAAGCATGTTCCTTTATTAAACAAACAATGTGTCTGGAACACTTTTGGTCTCGCTGTTCTTCAGGCTGGAGACTGAAGCTATAGAAATAAATGAGCAGTTTCAATAATGCTCATTCTGGGCTGGCTCAATGGACTCGCTGACTGGGGCTGAGAACTGACTTACCTCTTTCAGGCCAAGGGTGGAGGTGAGGGGCAGGGTGGGGTGCGGTCAGTGGCTCGGGAAGCAAAGAAAGAAATCTCAAAACATAAACAACGATTGAAAGAGGAAGCCTGAATGACACTGACCACAAATGTGGAGTCCTTTCCTCCAAGGGTCTCTAAGAATGGGAAGGAGAGGAACAGGCAAGAACATCTCAAGGTTTATACTGAGGTTTTACAACAGCAGACCAGTAGACTCTGGTCTGTAGTCACTGCCCTCGTCACCTCTTCTATGGTCTGAAAGAAAAAAGGCCTCTCGGGGAAGCCGGGATGGCTCAGTGGGTTAGGCGCTCACTTTGCAGCCCTGGGAACCAAGGATCGAATCCCGGCCCCGGCCCAAGTGGACCCATGTGCTGAACTGGGGAGTGCCCCCAGTTCAATTCTCACCAAGGCAAGATGCTGGCCCAGTTCCTGCCCTGTGCAGCCCCACTCCCACCTGTGGAATGAAACTATGTGGAAAAACTAATGATGTGCAACTATGGAGACTGCTCTGGGCCCTCCCCCTTCTCTCTGTCTCTGTCTCTATCTCTCTCTCTCTGTCAAAAACAATAAATAAATCTTAAAAAAAGAAAAAAGGCCTCTCCAATTCAAGTTTCCACCAGGGCCCCAGGTAGGAGACATACAACATTAGGCTTGTGATCTGCATTTTACACAGGGGAAACTCAAGTTTGGAGTGACCTCCTGAGACCCCTTGACTGGAGAACCCTCTGTTCTGCTCCGGTTCCTCTCCTTCTTTGGGAAGGGCATCTGGAGGGCCGTGGCCCTGCACGATACCTTCAGACAGGAAGGCTGGGGTCTGCGCTCTGCCCACGGGTGTGGAGTAGGGACTGCGCCAGCCTCAGATCCTGGCCCACAGCCTAGACAGAGGATATCCACAGCTTGGTCAGACATCAGAGGGCCGAGTGGCTAAAGGACCAGAGCCATGTGACAGGTCTTCTTTTCCAAGGTTCAGAGGAAACCAACATCAAAGGTAGGAGAGGCGTTAGCTGGGTGGTCTGAGAGAGCCATTAGGGAGGAGCAAGGAATGGCCAAAGGGAGAGTGACCAGACACAGCCACAAACAGAGCTGTCTTTGTTTTCCTGACTCAAAGCCCAGCAGCAGAGGGAAGCCCCAAGAGAAAAGGGGATACCTTGCTCAAACGAGGGTCAGGGACATTGCCGAGGCCTCTATGGGCCGTGCTGTCCACTGGAGTAATGATTGACAGGAGGGCAGAAGAAAAACCAAAGGGAAATGCTCAAAAAGATGAGGTCAGGGCTGGAAGGGGAGCAGGAGAGCAAAGAAGGGAGTGTGTGGACAGAGACGCCTCCCTGTGGCTTTCTGCCAGGGCTCCCCAGGGCCCCCTCATCACTAGGGAGTGTTAAGCGCCCACCACACGCCCTACTGGAAACCCCTCACGCCACCCGCACGTGCAATTTGGGGAAGCCAAATATCTCCCAGTGGTGCGGTTTCCCCTGCCCTGGCTTCCTGTCAGTCCCCAGCCAGGGTGCCGACATCGAAGCTCAATTGAGGGTCACGTGCTTCCTCCAGTAGAACTGAGGTTCACCCAAAGAAGAAAGGCCCCCACCATCCCAGGGACGGGGCCACCTATGACCCGGAAATGACTTCTGGCCCAGAGCTAACTCAGCAATTTACAACCTCTCTGCGCAAACACTCGTGGAAATGTCGCTTAGCTGTTTGTTTAATAAGCAACCTGGGTCATTTCCCTTGCGTGGTCATGGATGTCATCGAGTGGATGTAGCACCCACACGTGGGAGGGTTTGGACAGGGGTGGCTGTTGGACGTCTGCTCAGCTGCTGGGTCTCAGGCTGTTGTGCACGACTCTCTGCAAGCTTGGAGCAGAGGCCTCGCGGGGAAGCCCGGTGAGCCTTAGGCTGGGCACGCAGGTCTTTAAGGCCGGCTCTCCTACCGCCTGGAGCAGGGGCCCTGGCAGGACATGCGTGTCTGTCTAGGCCTCGGCACCTCTGTGAACTCAGAAGCCTGAAAGAGATGACTGATGTCATAGGTCACTTCTAGCTCTGACATTTTCTGGGTTTATTTGACTCGCTTTAAACAGTGCCAGGTATTTATAATTAGTAACACAATAGCAAACACTGATTGGCCGTGGCCTTTTGCCTAATCAAAAGGTCTGTGCTTGGCCCACACTGCTGGCGGCCAGAGAACCGGCGAAAGCTGTGAACTTCACACAGATGCGTGCACACTGTCGCTAGCCCCAGCAGACGACAGGATTGTTCCTTCGGAATTTCAACCTCTGCGCGGCAGGCACGCCTCTGATCCCTTCTCATGCTTTAGCTAACCTAATCCTAACACCAGCCTTGCCTAGCATATTCCATACCCCTTATTTTACAGAAAAAGAAACTGAGGCCCGGCAAAGGTAAATATGTAGCCGGAGGTCACAGAGCTAGTAAAAAGCGGACAGAGGAAACCCCGGCCCTCTACCTCCAGACCCTGACCACTGAGCTCTGCCAGGAAATAAAGGGGAGGGCATCTCGAATCTGGGCCTCTCACCGGTCCCGGTGCCAGGCAATACTAGATCACAACCAATGTGGACAGTGATTCCAGCTGCTGCCACAGGATGTTGTAAAATTCATGAGAAGGGAGGATGAAGTTACTAGCATCCGTTCAGAGCGCAAGGGCAGCTTCAGTTTCAGAGGTGTCCTCCTCACCCCATCTCCCTGACCAGCTTCAGAGGCAGACCACCAGGAAGGTCCAGTGCAGCCCTGAAAGCCGGTCCTCTCCCCGCCTTGCCCACCGCTCCTTCCTGCTGCTGAAACCCCAAATACCTCCTGATGCAGAGCAATCGCAGTGTGGCGGCAAGGTGGCCTGCAGGCCAGGGCTGAGCACTAGCACCAGGGCACATCTTTGTCCCAGCCCAGGGTAGACCATGCTTTCTGCGCCGTTCTTCCAGAGTCTATGCCCACCTGAGGCCCAAGTGAGATGCCTGCCAGCTGTGTGAAGGTTCTGCCACCTTGCCTAAGAGGGCGCGTTGGAAGGAAACAATCATTTAAGTCCTTCTCTCTAACCCACCACCTAGGACAACATGCTGGGCCTACAGATTGCTCTGGAGAGAAAATAGACCAAACAAGAATGAAGGGGAGCCAACAGGCAGACCCACAAACCTACTCTTTCCTGGGTGGCAAAGGACGAGCACAGTCCCAGGGCAGGTCTGCTGAGGAAGAGCAGAGGGACCCCAAGGTGCAAACACCACCTTCCCACCCACCACCATCAGAACCGTGTTCTAAAATCTGGTTCCAATCTGCTGCAGCCTCCCTCGCCTGAATCCCGCAGGACGCACTACATTCTTGCTCTGCGAGTTCATCTCCCTCTGGTCCAGCCTGCTCTGGCCTCACGTCAGCTGCATATTCCTATTTGGTGGAGGCTGGACAAAACGTCCTTTGGTGGGGTTGACCTCTGCAGTTGGCCCCGACTGCCTGGAAGCTTACAGAGTCAATGGCAGCCACTACCCCTCTCCACCCTTCAGGTCCCGAAGTGTAAGCACCCAGGGTGGCCCCTGACTCATACAAAAAGTTATTAGGAAGGAGTGGGGCTTTACAAGGTGTCAGGGCTTTCACCAAGCTATTGGGTTGGGTGAGCTGATTGCAGGGATTTGCAGGAAGAGAGCAACTGAATGGAAAATGCACTGCAGACATGAGCTATATCTAAGGTTCGTACTTACTAACTAATGAGCAAGGCTGGCCAAAAGGAGGTGACTGAAGAATAAAAGAATAAAAGCAGACGATAACTAGCATCCAATGAGCAACTTACCATAGGTTAGGCCTTGTTCGATGGGCTTTCAATGCACTGTCTCATTTAATTCTCTCAACAAATCCAGCAAGCAGATACTACTCTTTTTTTCCCCCACTTTACAGATGAAAGAGGGGAAAAGGTGCATTTAAGAAAGGTTTGGTAACATGCCCAGGATATCAGTAAGTGGCAGAGCCAAAACTTGAACCCAGGCATGATAAATCCAGAGTCAAAGGCTTTCACCACTAAGCTATACTACCAGCATGGCCTGATCTCTTTGGAATGTCCCTTAAAGCCACGCAATCCTTAATGAGTGACAATGGAGATGACCCTGAGTTAGTATAGTCCTACCTCCATCTGGCTTACAGACCCTGATCACGAATAACACATACCGGTACTCACTGATGAGGCCATCAGCGCACTAACCAGTAGTAGCTGCAGACCCTGTCACTAATGGTGCCCAGACACTCGGAGCAGGCCAACAGGACTTCAAGCAAGTTCCTAACCTGGGGCTCAGGACCTGCATTTTAAGAGAGGCCCTGGACAGACACCTCTCTCAGGCCTTCCCAGCCTACAAATCCAAGCTGCCCTGATCCTCCCAAGCAAGTTTAGAAGCACAGAGGGGAAGTAGAGACTCAAACGTATTTGTACACTCATGTTCATAGCAGCATTATTCACACTCGTCGAAAAGTCGAAGAAATCTAAGTGTCCATTGACAGATGAGTTAATAAATGAAATAAAGGGAAAGCCAGGATGTCTCAGTGGGTTGAGCGCTCACTTTGCAGCCCCTGGGTCTGAGGATCGCATCCCGGCCCCAACCTGTGACCCATGTGCTCAGCTGGGGTGAGCCCCAGTTCAGTTCTTGCTGGGGCAAACTTCCCATGTGCGGGGTCCCCAGTTCAGCTCCTGCCCCCGGGCATGCTTCCCCTTTGGGAGGCCCCTTGGCTCGTGGGGATGTACTTCCCATGTGGGAGGCCCCCAGCCCAGTTCCTGCCCTGCGCAGTGCCACGCCCACCTGTGGAATGAAACTACATTGAAAACTGATGATGTACAACTGTGGAGAATGCTCTGAGCCCTCCCCCTTCTCTCTGTCTCTCTCTGTCTCTCTCTCTCTGTTAAAAAATAATAATAATAAACAAAATATGGTATAGTCATACAATGAAATATTATTTCACCTTTAAAAGTCAGGGAATTCTGACACATGCTACAACATGGATGAATGTTAAAGACATAATGCTAAGTGAAATCAAAGGACAGCCACCAAGAGACAGTATGGTTCACTTCTATGAGGAACCTAGAGAAGTCAAATTCATAGAGACAGAAAGTAGAATGGTGGTTGGAGAAGCCGGGATGGCTCAGTGGGTTAAGCGCTCACTTTGGGGATCGAATCCCGGCCCCGGCCCATGCGGACCCATATGCTCAACTGGGGAGTGCCCCCAGTTCAGTTCTCTCTCTGTCTCTGTATCTCTCTCTCTCTCTCTCTCTCTCTCTCTCTCTCTCTGTCAAAAACAATAAAAATACATCTTAAAAAAAAAAAAAAGTAGAATAGTGGTTGCCAGAAATTGGGGGTACAGAGGTGGGGGAAATGGGGTGTTAGTGTTCTCTAATAGGTATAGAGTTCCAGCTGGGGAAGATAAAAAATTCTGAAGGTGGATGTTGGTGATGGTTACACAACAATGTATGCATACTTTATCCACAGAACTATACACTTAAAAATGCTTACAGTAAATTTTATGTTATTTAATACAATGTTATGTATGTATATGTAATTCAAAATATGTCTATTTAACAATAAAAATTCATAGGAAAAGTTATCTCTCTTGACTCTAATAACAGTTATGAAGTAGACTTGAATCTTGAAAAAGAGCAGAAAGGAATGTAGCTCCAAGATGGAATGGAGCTACATTCACTAGCCTCAAACCCTAATGGAATGGAATAATGGATTCACTGAAATATGGGAAAGTGAAAGTTAAATCTTCCAAGCTTAAATTATTTAAGTGAGTAACCCTACCTGACATGGCAGCATCCTCAGTAAAAATGTATGATTCAAGGCAGATCACTCACAGAGGGGCCCTGAGACCGACCCTGAGAATCCACTGTTCCCAGGATGGGAATCATGATACTGGGGGCCGCCCTGTTCCTCTGCAGAATGTTGACACCTGCATCCAGGGAAATGAGGGACAACTCTCCCCAGAGGTTCAACTAGCCATGTCGTTGAGTCACAATTGGTTTTCTCTATTCACTCATTTTCTTAGTCATTCAGCTAACAACTTAGGTGCCCCATTTCTGTGCCAAGCACTGTGAGAAGCTCTGGAAGTAAGGAAGAAGGAGAAAAAAGGAGTGGAAGAACTAATGTTGTTGGTTGTTGTTGTTGTTGAGCACTTGCCATATGTCAAGCCCAGTGATTAGCTCCTTAAAAGCACTGTCTTCTATAACCCACACATAAGCTCTGTGGAAAGGTAGTAGTATGTCCACTTTTTTTCAAATGAAAGTAAAAAGTCTTAGTGAGAGAGAGAAAGAACTTTTGTCAGTTACACAGGGATTTTGGTTTGTCTGGCCCCAAAGCTAGAGTATTTACTAGCTCTTCTATACTGCTCATTCTGAGAGATGCAGGGATTAATTCCACATGATCCCAGCTTACACACAGCTGGAGTGGATAGGACCAAAAGTCATCACACCACAAGAAAAGACTTGCTAAAATATGGGCCAGTGTATGGTGCCCGAGACAGGAGTCAGGACAGCTCCACAAGGATGGCACTCTTAAACCATAAGATAAGTGTCCTGTAGTGTCTTTATCTCCTTCCCCAGACTGTGGCTTCTTGGGAGCCAGGACCATGTCTCTTCTTCTCTACGTAGCCTCCTGAGCCACACTGCAAGGACTAGAGTTAGGTGTGCTAGATGGACAATCAACCCAGGCATGACAAGGTGGGCTTCCCAAGTGGAGAGAGAATGAAGCCTTTTCGGTGAGATTCTGACAGAGAAGTAAACCCTTTCTTTATGGCTTGTAGGATTTCACTTAGCAAAGTGCCCTTCCAAGGCTCTTGACTGCCTCCTGGTGGCCGGGAGGACTCATGGCAGTTGTGCAAATAACAGGTCCTTGGGCTAAGAGTTCAGAAATGAAAGACAATCAGAGGCAATGTTCTGTAGACAAGCAAAAGCAGGTACACAGATAGAAAATAAGACTCATTAGGTCTGTGCCTATTCTTACTTGTGGCTCCTGGGGCCTAAAACTCCACTCTTTTTCTTTTTTCTTTTCTGCGGACCCACATCTTGGGATACCAAATCTGCCCACAGGTGATAATTCCCACCAATATTAACTCCTTGGCAGTGGAAAATTTCCCCCAGGGGTCTGAGGAAGGTGGCATGGCCTCTTGTAAATGCAAAGCTCATTCCTCTAGTATGACAGTTGCTCTGAGAGATGCCAGCAGCCTCAATGCCAGTCCATAGGCTATTCCTGAAGGCACATATCAAAGAGTGAGATAGAAAGAATTAAACCCAGCAAACGCTTACCAAGCCCTGTGCTAGGGACTAGAGAGTGGAATTGAAAAAGACAGAGTCACATCCTAGAGGTGGAGATGAATGAGCATTTTCATCCTATGCAATTCAAGAGACCCAAAATAAAGGTACATAGAGAAAAACAGGGGCATCACAGAGGAAGATGAAGGAGGAGAATTCACAGAGGTACAGCGTTGGAATTGGCACATCATTGGTTCACAGTTAGTGCTGAATAAATATCTTGCATGGCCTCACACGCAGATGTGGGCTCATGTCTCTTTCCTCCAGTGGCTGTCAGTTCTCTGCACAGAATGTCCAGCAATGCACTCACAGGTGGCATCGCCTGCTGTCTCCTTCCTCTGACAGGGGCACAGAAACCAGTTTGCCTACCACGTTTCGTACATTGCAGCCCATAAAGGACATAGGCCTCCCTAACTCGCGTCACTGGAAGGGCTGCCTTTTTATTTGCATTCAGACCTCCTCAGGGTCTCCTCCTTCCATCCTTCATCTATTTACAATCCTGATACACTGTGTGACCACATATCCTTTCAAGTGCCTTCTCTTCTGGCTTGCTACCCCAGAATTACGTACCGTTATCTGAACTTCTTTCTAAAATTCTGATTCTCGGGATATACACTCAGATCACAGCTACCTCTGCTTTGATGTGTCTGCATGAAAAGTCTGATAATGTACACCTAACCGTGCCTCATGTTCTCTCTCCACTTTCATTGTTGCCAAGGGGGCATGAACAACTGGAGTTCCTCTTTTGCCAATCAGCTTTTTCAGGTTGCTCAGAAATGAAATCAAAATTTAGTTTCTCTTACTGCCTCTTCTGTATTCAAAAACATAGTCTACAAAGAAATTTAAGAGCTACTGGATGCTCCATGATATTCTGCTTTGTAAAATTATACTTAAAGCAGATATCTTCATAATGGAAATTCCCCATCACAACATTTCCACAAGTTTTGAGTTCTCTGCTAATCAAGCATCAACCATAGTTCCTATTGGCCAAGGAAGCTACAGTATACCCCATGATGTTTTACTTCTTTTAATCTCCTCACCAGCACAACTAAAGGAATTCCACTGTCCTTTCACCCTCTGCTTATTAAATAATAGACCATCAGGCACTTAATGTTATTAAAATGTAGGAACTTGACTTATATTCTCCTCTGGAGGAAGATTTTTCCATCTTTACTTAAGGACAGACTACATTAGTGATTCTCAAATATGGTTCTTGGACAAGCAGTGTCAGCAGCACCTGGGAACTCGCTAGAAGCACAAATTCTCAGGCCCTACCTGACAATGACTGCATCAGAAACATTCAGGGTGGGGTCCAGAAAGCTACATTCCCTCCAGGAATTCCAGTTCCAGGAAAGATGAAGAAAGAACACTCCCTGGGTCTTTTCTTCTGAAAGTAGCCTATAAAACTCAAACAGAAGGGATTTGAGCAGCTATTTGAGAATTCTGAAAAAGTAAAGAAAGCAGATTGGGGAAATAAGTGAAATTTGAACTAACACCAAGCTGGTGTTTTTCCTCCCTCCCGTATGCCCCCTGCTTAGACCCCCAGGCAGTCCAAACTGAGAAGTGGAAGTGGGCTTTGTCGGCAGGAACACGAGTCACAGGAGAAACCCTCTAGCTCCATCTCGAGAATGTCGGGCATGAAGAAAGAGCCACACAAATGGCAACCAATCTGCTCTTCTTGAGTTCTTTAAAATATGTTTGACAGTTGAAAGTAAAAATTATAACATTTTCTGGTGGGTCTTTCAATATATGGGACTGCATAAGAAAACTATGAGATGAAGCAAGAGGGCTAAAAGGACTTATAAGGCCGTACAGTTTCTAATTCCCCTTGAGGTTCTAAAATGCTGATTCTGAGTAGACTGGAAAAATCGGTCTGTCGCTTGGAATCCCTAGAGCAACAACTAATAAAACCATACAAAGAGATATATTCATAAACAAGCTCTCCAGTTATTCTGATAATACTCAAATTTCAGAATGAGTAGATTACAGAAAAGCACTTTAAATGTAATTAAAATCCTGATCAGTATTCACTTATGACACTGAAACTCCAGCTTTCAGAGATTCTCATACAGTGGATGATTTTGGCCTAGAAAGGATCCAAAGTGATTACAATAAGAGTAGGAGGAAATCATAGGGCCTAAGCCAAGAGCAAATAAATAGACCCATTCCCCAATCCCACAGAGCAGGGGTCCCCAACCCCCAGGCTGGCGTGGTCTATGGACTATTAGGAACCAGGCCACACAGCAGGAGGTGAGTGGCTGTGGAGTGATCAAAGCTTCATCTGTATTTACAGCCACTCCCCACTGCTCACATGACCTCCTGAGCTCCGCCTCCTATCAGATCAGCAGCAGCATTAGATTCTCCTAGGAGTGTGAACCCTGTTGTGAACTGCGCGTGTGCATGTACACTCCCTCTGTGGAAAAATTGTCTTCCATGAAACTGATCCCTGGTGCCAAAAGAAAAGGTTGGGGACACTGCCCCAGAGCAACAAAAGGGCAGCTCTTTCCTCCCTCTTTTCTTCCCCTGGAATAATATCCAGCGCTGGAGATTGGACGTTTGCCCTTCTATGTTTCTGAGGATCACCAATGCTCTCTGAGAGGGGAGTTTGATGGAAAAAATTGAGTCAAAGAAATTCACTTGGTATATCTGTGCCTTCGTTTCCCTCTCCTTTTCAGTACCATCATTCCAGATGAGCAGAATGTCAATGAAAACGGTACTGCCGAAGATGAGAGCTGCTTCTCAGAACCCTAAGGGGGGTGACAACTAATATCTGGTGGGGATATTACCTCTCCCTAAAGAGAGCAAAGAAATTTACAGAAATAGTTCAGCTAATTCTCCCAAATGCCTTGTGAATGAAAGAAAGAGTTCCCCTCAATTCATGATTATTTTGGCAACTGAGTCTCAAAGAAATTAAATCCCCCTTCTGAAACCTTACCTGGCTGGGATCATCAAGCTGGACATTTATAACTTCTGTGCTTTTATAATATATGTTACATTTCAATGAAAAGTTGTGTGTGTGTGTGTGTGTGTGTGTGTGTGTGTGTGTGTGTGTGTGTGTGTTTAAGCCTGGCTATGAAGGGAAGGAGTGAATGAGCCATAACTGGAAGGGGTAACAGGTTAAAAGATGGGGTTCTAAAGACAGAAAAGAAGAGGAGCTTGTGAAACAAAGTTGCAGCCCAAGAGACTTGCTGTCTCTTGCTGCTGTCTTCCTGAGCGGACTCCCCAGGTTTTCCCAACACAGGGTCACGCCTAGCAAGAGCTTAGTAGGCTCACTGATGAGAATGGTCCCTCTAGACCAGCAGTGTCCAAACTTTTGGCTTCCCTGGGCCACACTGGAAGAAGAAGAATTGTCTTGGGACACATAAAATACATTAACACTAACAATAGCTGAGTTAAAAAAAAAATTACAAAACAAGCTCATAATGTTCTAAGAAAGTTTACAAATCTGTGTTCCAAGCCGTCCTGGCTGCATGCGGCCCATGGATTTCTGAGCTTGCTCTAAACAGTGCTTCCAGCTTAGGGGGCCAGAAAATACCTCTTTAATAATCATTTCTGATCACACCTCAGAGGGCTGCAGACGTCATGTTAGTAAGAATAAAAAAACCCAGCCAAATTGCATGGCTTTCACCTTCAGAAGAGGAAAGGGAGACAGTGAGTTATAATAGCAGCTATCCTCCGAAAAATCTCAGGGCCCTGCAGAGACCAGGGTTTCTGAGAACTGCCCTCCGCTAAGTCCGTAGAACCCAGGAGAATGGGACATGGTGTGGTGTCATGCAAAGGGCCTGGCTCTGAACTGGAGCCCCAGCTCCATCTCTGCAGGACTCCGTTTCTACAAAATGGGACTCATAGTTTCACAGTCACTGCTACTTCACAGTCGTCATGTTAAGTGAATATAAAAATGTCTGGCATGTACTCAGGTGACCACAAATGTTTGTTCCCTTCCTCCTCGCCTCTTCCCTAGGGAAGTAGAAGGTTCTTAGAAGAGAGAAAACCAGGGTTGCTAAAGTCTCTAGGATTCCAGATGCGTGTTCTTAAGACCACTCAGCCCACTGGAGCAGGATCTGCCCACATCCACAGGACAGCTAATCCCTCTTCCTTCACACGGTGGTCGTTCCGATCCTTCACACAGTTCACACGGGTTTCTGTGTTTTCTAAGCAGTTTGGGTGTGTGCTCTTTTCCTGGATCAGGGAAGGGGGGTCAGAGGGGAAGGTAGGAGGACACAACAGCTCAAGTGTGTGTGTGTTTGTGGTTCAAGCTGCAGCTGTTTATTCCCCCATCTGAATTTTAAAATCACTCCAAATTCATCAACATCTTTCGAGGACGCCTGGTAACTAGCAATATGTTCAAATCTCAGACTCTGTGGCGGGGTCGGGAGGAAGAGAACTGGGCTGGGAGGCAGGATGCACACATTCCGTCTTTAACCACTTCCCTCTGCCACTCAAGGCCTGGCAATCTCTCAGGAGCAGCATCCAACTCACACTCTTGGATTTCAACTTAATCTCGGTGAACCAAGAGCCTGGAAGGCTGAAGAGGTATCACTGGGCCCAGCTTCCCCTTCTAGCTCTGGTTCAAGGTCAAGAGGAGGAAAAGGTATAGGCAAGTGCAAGACGAGGTTGTTGGCAAGGCATCAGCTTCTGAGCCCCTCCTAGTCATGGGAGACTTAACTTCCCATGCTTAATATTTAAAGTGCTTTTGTGAACTTGAGGAAGTTACCAGACTTCACGGCCCTCCATCTATAAAATGAGACGTGCATTAAAGATTCTCAACGGCCCCTTTCAACTCTGGATTTCTGAGTCATAGGGGTTTACAATAAAAAAAAAAATTTTTTTAATCTAAAATAAAATAAACTTTCCCTTTTCAAGAAAACCTGGGGGCATGTTCACGTTCCCTCTGCATTTAAGTTGTGGCCCCTGCCATCCTGGCCCAGCCCCCTCTCTGGACAGGAAACGGTCCCCCCACCCCATCCCCAGTCCCTCATCTGGCTCGGTCACTTCATCTGCTGAGCATTTAATTAGAACTGGTGATGGCTGTTTGGAAAGAACCAAGGCCAAGAGGGCAGGAAGGCGTCCCCTTGTTCTCGGCTCTGGAGACAACGAGAAAGCCGGACAGCTGGGACAGGTCTCACTCCAGGTCACCCGGCTGCTGGCAGCACGTGATGGCTTTCCGTGTGCATCAGTTCCGATGTTCTCCTGGGGAGGCCTGGATGTCAGGTGGGTGGGGCCCCTCTCAGCAGGGGAACTGGCTCTCCCTGTCCCACTCCCTTCATGGTTTGCTTTCTGAAGGCCAGAAATCCAGGTCCCCATGCCGAGCAAGTCTGCAGCAGTGGCTGCAAAAGGGACCTGGAGGTATAAGCAAGCCCAGGCAGGAAGTAACAACGTGCAGATTCAACCTGGAAAAATGCGGCCATAGCATCTGGGGATAAATAATCAGAAACACAAATACTCAGGTGGGAGGGAGATGCCTGGAACAGGAAGCGGCCAGAGAGCATTTGGAGAGGAGCTTGCAATGTGATCTAGTGACAAAGAAATTGCTGGGGGATTCACAAGCTGGATGCTCGGAGCTGATACCCCAACAAGAACAAGGAAGGAACAGGGGCGGGGCCAAGCAGCTGTTCTCTGCCTCCCCAGAGGCCAGGGCTGTGTGGACCAAGGGGTTGAGATGGCAGCAAGAGAGGTTCAAGTCAGACTCTAGAAAGAACACTGTCACTAGGAAGCACAGGGAGATAGTATGCGAGGTGGTGGAGAAGTCCCTGGGAAGATGTTCGGAGGAATGGGACACAGGAAGCCTGTTCCAGAGGCAGGGGCATGGACAAGCTGAGCCTCTGGCATCTCACGCAGCTGACCAGGGAACGCGATTCTGCACAGAGCAGTGAGCTGACCTGCTGATAGATGCCACAGGAGACGAGAGATAGAAGAACCCAACCAGCTGAAAACTTCAAAAGGCAAGAATTGGGGCAAGTCACATGGCCTGTCCTCAATCTGAGACAGAGCCTGGAAAAGGCCTCCGATTACCTCCACCTCAGGCCCATGAGGAAGAGATTTTCCAATCCTCCTGCTGACTCCATTGCCTAGGACACTGGAGACTCAAAACGAGGCTCCCAAGACAAATCCCCATGTACTAGATCCAATGGGGCCAATCAAATGCCATCCAACCTGCTTCTTCACCAGCATACAGTTGCTCTGGAGGGACTGAGGTTAGACCTCAGGAAGAACTTCCCTCTTGAGTTTTGAGATACTGCATGCACAAGCCAAAGAGGCCATCGGTCTTTGTGCTTCCCCTAGAGGTTCATAAGCTGGGTGGTGCTTAGCGTGATGTGGGAGGAGGTAGCCTCTGCAGCTAAAGCATCGTGAGAGGGGTCCAGGTGTGCTTCTTCTCAAACACACTGGAGCTTTGAAAGTCCAGGTGAGAAAGCAGATAAACTAGGCTGATTATTTACCATAAAGAAAGTAATAATTCATGATAACAAGCTACATTAGGGGAAGCCGGGATGGCCCAGTGGGTTAGGCGCTCGCTTTGCAGCCCTGGGGACCAGGGATCGAGTCCCGGCCCCAGCCCGTGTGGACCCATGTGCTGAGCTGGGGAGTGCCCCCAGTTCAGTTCTCACCAGGGTGAGACCCCGGCCCCGTTCCTGCCCTGTGCAGCCCCGCGCCCACCTGTGGAATGAAACTATGTGGAAAAACCGATGATGTGCAACTATGGAGACTGCTCTGGGCCCTCCCCCTTCTCTCTGTCTCTGTATCTCTCTCTCTGTCAAAAACAATAAAAATAAATCTTTAAAAAAAACAAGCTACATTAATGCACTTAAAACCTGATGAGCATCTGAACAACACGTGTTCAATGGAACAGGCTAGACATCTAGCTCAAACCAGGGCCCTAAGGTAGAGGACCGGTTCACCAGCCCAGGAATCGCAGGCGAGTCTTCCTGAGAACGACCGGCCTTCTGGTGAGGTATTTGATGCGGGGTCTCAGCTCTGGGGCGAGCTTTCCAGAGACTCCAGGGAAAAGCAAAGGAAAAAGCCCCTTTCCCTGAGGGGGACTGTCCAGAGCCTCTGGACAGCAGGCAGGTATGGGAGCCTCATGCTGGTCCAGGAGGCCAGGCCGGCAGAGGAGTGGAGACCATTAGGATGGGACAGAACCTCTCATTCACAGGCAGGTATTCCTAGAGCCCAGAAAAGGACAAAGGTTTTAGGGATCTGTGGACCTGACATTAAGGAACTGCAATAGCAATGACAGCAGGTTCTGACACACGAGTGTGACACTGCTCTAGGCAGTTTGATGTGTTATCTCATTTGGTCATAAGTGCCCACCACACACCAGTGTTCACTGAAACAAGTCAAACAGACAAGACTGCAGTGAGGGGAGACCTTTGATTTGCCCGAGGTTATCAAGTGGCTTCACACCAGAACCTTCTCCTTCAGGAAACCTTCTAGCCCTGCACCTTTGGTTCCAGTCACTATAGCAAGACAGTGAGGATGTTCAGTGACACACATATGCAGACAAGCTCTGTGCAGGCCATTTGCAATTACCCACACCCGTGGAGGTGAGTGTTAGCACAAACCACACCTTGGGGTTCTGGAGGGAATCCCAGAATACCTGTCCGATTCAGCTTGACTTAGGCTAAGATCAATGACTGAATCTGGTTCCATTTCCTGAGCATCCTAACAGCGGGAGGGAAGGACCCAGAATGCGAGAGGCTGTGAGCAGATGAACCGCTCGTCCTCCATAAGCGGCCCATGCATGGAGTAAATCTGCACATTTCTACCTTCTGTGACCTGCCCAAATGTGCTGACCAAAGCCCCGTCCCGGGCTTCTTCCCAGACCAGCCTAAGCCCGTCCACGGAAGGGACGCTCCGCCCCTAACGGCGCCTGGCTGTTGCAGCATTAGGCTGCAATGACAGCTGGGGTCAAGGAGGGGGGAGGCCGGTCTGGGGCCGCCGAGAAGGGGAGAGAGCCCACGGGGCGTGTGTTTCCAGAGCCCCGCTCCACCGGCGGGGCCCATACGCCGCCCTCCGCCTACAGCTTGCATCCCTGTGGGAAGTGCGTGTGCGCAGAGCTGGGCGGAATGAAGGGCTGAGTGGAGGACCGCAGAGGGGACGTGAAGGAGGGGGAGCGATGGGAAAGCAGCCGCGGAGGCTGCACACGCCCAGACGAGCGCCTCCTGGTCCCAACATCGTCCCTCCTGACGCACGCAGGGAGGACCAGCCCAGCCCTGCTCCCAGGGGCAGGCGACACTTCACACGGGCTCACTGTCCTCCCTGCTGGGGCCCCACGGCGGCTCTCCCCGGTTCTTGCAGTTCCATCCTCAGCCTCACACTCCCGGGAACACCTGCAGCCTCTCTCACCGGCTTGCTGGCTCCAGGCCCATCAGGTTCCCTCAGGGCTAGTCCTGAGCAGGCTGATTCTTGCCACAAACACACAAAGGTGTCTGCAGGGACCCAGCTGTTCCCTAACCCGTGGCCTCCCACCTGGGCAGCTAAGAGGGAGGACGGGGGCAGCAGAACAAGGGACCAAGAGGTAGCCAGAGAACACGCTCCAGTTCAGCGGCTTCCTTCTCCTCTGAACCAGCTCCAGGTGCTGATGACCCCAGTGGGGACAGTGAGGACGCCCCCCTCCCCCTCCCCACACCAAGCTCAGAGGCGAAGTCCTAGCCCTGGAGACGTGGGGCACACAGTGACTGGAAGCCCACACCCAGGTGCTGAGTTCCTCACTGGCATTAGCTGTCTGGTCGTCACCATGTTACGTACCTCCATTTTCTTATCTGCACAATAGGGACAGGAACAAAGACTTTGTAGGGTTGTTATAAGACTCAATGAGTTACTCTCTGCACCTGGCACAGTAGACGTGTTTGTTGTCATTACCAACAACTTCAGAAGCAATAGTAAGATGCTCAGGAAGGAGGGTCCAGGTTCCTGACCCCCACCCCCTGCTGTGGCAGGAGGGACAGAACAGGTATTGGCAACACTGAGAGGGAATTTCTGGTGACGGCATAACAGACCTTCGGGACCCAGCCAGGGTCATGCACACGGTTCCTCACGTACCATCCACAGGAAACAGTTTCTGCATCTTCTTCTGAAGGGTTTTAGAATTACATCATAGAGACTAGCCCGGCATCAACACAAACATCACCAAGCTCAGACCAACGCTAATCATCCTGGCCTGTGGGATTTTCCCAGTAATACTGGGCTAGAGGATGCTAGAGGAAAGAGAGGGAGAAACTAGACAGAACGGAAGGATGGAAAAGTGGGAAAATCTGCTAACAACCCCCAGGGCTCAACTGCTTCCCCCCACAAGTCACCAAAAACTCCTCAACATTGGACCAGGGGGCAGCCTGTAATGGCTCAGGTCCACCACACAAGTCTCTCCCTCTCTCTCCCTCTCTCTGTCTCTCTGTCTCTCTGTCTCTCTCTCTCTCTCCCCCACCCCTCTCTCTCTCTCCCTCCCTCTCTCTGTTTCTCTCTCTCTCTCTCCCTCTCCCTCTCCCTCTCCCTCTCCCTCTCCCTCTCCCTCTCTCTCCCTCTCTCTCAATCTTTCTTTCTCTGTCTCCCTCTCTCTCAATCTTTCTTTCTCTCTCTCTCCCTCTCTCTCTCTCTCTCTCTCTCTCTTTCTTTCTCTCTCTCTCAACCTCTCTCTCTCTCTCTCTCTGTCTCTCTCTCTCTGTCTCTCTTTCTCCCTCCCTCTCTCTCTTTCTCCCTCCCTCTCTCTCTGTCTCTCTCTCTCTCTCTCTCTCACCAATCCCTTCCCTCCCAGGCCCTCCCCTAGTTTTTCTCCCTCAGGGTGGGTGGCTTTAAGGGTGGCAGATTGCCCAGGTATTTTCTTCCCTGGTTGGGGAAGGAGATGGGAGAAGCAAAGGCAAAGCTGCTGCCCAGTGAGAAGCTGGGATGCGAGAGGGCTGAAGCAGAGAGAAGGGACAGAACTGCAGGAAGGAACTTTGGAGCTGAGGCTCCAGCTGCTGGGACAGAGGGCGGGGCTCCGAGCAGGGAGCACTTCCATCTTCTTAGGAAAGCCTTTCCCGCCAACCCCAGCTCGCGGGGATCGCTGCCTCCCCTGAACAACTACACAGCGTATGGTCTTGGCTGCACGTTATGCTTTGAATCAATTCAACCAACACTGTTGCCTGTCTACTATGTGGCTGACACTGTACAAAAAAAATAAAGAGTACAACACAATCCCTGTTCTCAAAGTCTTCGGTCAATCCGGGACACGCGGAGCTCCGGTCTGTGTGGGTCATGTTGCCCAGCTACAGAACGAGGGGCACTAGAGTATGGACAGATATCACAGAGCACCGAAGAGCATTTCGTCTCTTCAATTATCCTGCAAAGACAAAGTCTCAGTGGGATGCCAATACGTCTTTATCCTCTCGAACCTTAGCTAAATGCCTTTTTTTTACTTTTTATATTTTTCATTGAGGTATAATTGACATAGAATATTATGTGAGGTTCAATTGTACAAGATAATAAGCTTCTCAACAGAGTGAGCAGTACCCTGCGCCTTGGAGCTCCTTCTACAGCTAAGTGTCTCCAGCCAGAAACGAACAATGACAATTTGTTTCAGGTGTGGTTTGTTTTTATAGTTATTGTCCATTTGTTGGCTGGTTCTTTTGAGTCTCCATTTATGATAATGATATAATATTTCCTTTTACAATGAATTGAAATTTAAAAAGTAAGCCAATGTAGCAAAAATATTAAGCAGATCACAATATCAGTAGCAAATGACTAGGCCCAAAATCATGAGACTGGTGAGCAGTGGAATTCAAAATTATGATCATGGTATTCAAATAACTGAAGTTTTGAGAACTTTCACAAGGGGGACCCAGCACAGGAGTCACCAGCATACGTGACATCATTAGCACACCTCTCTCTCATTTCCCAACTGGAGAGTAAACCCCTATAACTCCTTTGCGGGGGTTGCCTAACCCACAACCAGGCATATTCAGAAAATGGGAAGAAAATTGAACTCAGCTCCTAGGCAGTATAAACAACTGGAAAATTAAGGCACAATGTGGACAGGTGGGAAAGCCAACTTGGATCCACCGGCAAAGAGCCAAGCCCAAGGCGAGAAGGAGCTCCAAAGCATTCCCGCGAAGAACTGCAGGAATAATGATGCTTCCCGTTTGCGTCTATGAAGTATTTTCCCCCATAGAAGGTGCTGGCTACAGATATCAGGTAAGAAAGCAGACCCAGCGTGGCTAATAGAGGCGCACTTCTGTGAATGCCACCCACTGCCCTCCATACACAATGTTCCCGCTCTGTCATGCTGCTGGGGAAGTCGGGTGAGGCAGGAATGACTCCCCCAGACAGTCCCTGGTGCTCTAGACCAGGGGTGGCCAACAAGTCCATCGGGGTCGACTGGTCGATCGCGAGGCCAATTTTGGTCGGTCGTCGATCGCTCGCAATGTCTGGGGTGGAATTCCGTGTACCATGGACTTTGAAGCAATTGTAGAAGACAAAACTTTCTAGCAATAGTTTAATGCATTCTGGGAATTTGCCAAGGTCATAAATTCCTAGAATTCTGACAGCCTGACACTGTGATCTCCGCCCACCCAGACAATACATTTTGACTTATGTGTTACACTTG
>PVKE010005870.1:0-56896 GCA_004027555.1 Craseonycteris thonglongyai
GGAGAGTGCTCTGGGTCCTCCCCATTCTCTCTCTCAAAAACAATAAAAATAAATCTTTAAAAAAAATTTTTTTTTTTTTTTTTTTTGACAGAGAGAGAGAAAGATACAGACACAGAGAGAGAACTGAACTGGGGGAACTCCCCAGTTCAGCACATGGGTCCGCATGGGCAGGGCCGGGATTTGATCCCTGGTCCCCGGCGCTGCAAAGTGAGCGCTTAACCCACTGAGCCATCCTGGCTTCCCCTAAAAAGTAAATTTTAAGGTTGGGGTGTTCAATCTTTTGGCTTCACTGGGCCACATTGGAAAAGAAATTGTCTTGGGTCACACATAAAGTATACCTACACTAATGATAGTTGCTGAACTAAAAAAAAAAAATTGCAAAAAATCTCAATGTTTGTGTTGGGTTGCATTCGAAGTGGTCCTGAGCCGCATGCAACCCGCGGCCACTGGTTGAACAAGCTTGTTTTAGGGCATTCAAATTTATATTTCAGAAATACAACTATTATGTAATAAGGGATAAAATGCGCTGAGTTTTCTCTGATGTATAAAAAGCTTTGCCAAAATAAGCACTACTAGTTAACACAAAAAGTTCTAACTAAACTCAGAAATTTTAGTCAACCCAAGCAGTTAAATATGAAAGGTAAAGCAATGAAAACTTTTTGGTTGAAAAGGATAAGAGAAGAACACTGTAGTCTGTCCTTTATGGAAAGACAAATGAACTTTACAAAAAATGAAAATAACCAAGTCATGAACCAAAGTGACTTCAAAAACAAAAACAAAAAACACAATTTAGAGTTAGGTCTTTGGTGTACTCTGTAATAAAAAATATTTTTTTGGTGTCTTCATGTCTCTTTTTCTATTTTAATACATGAAGTAGTTGTAGTTGTGGTAAAAGGTCAACTAGAGCAAACTTAACACCTCTGTCTATACACATAAGCAACACTTGGCTGAGAAAAAAGCCACAAGGGGAAAAGAATACAGTACTAAAGAAAAAAACACATCAGCAACACCTTTATGTGTGAAGTTGACCAGTATGAGACAAGCCAAAGCAGAGAATGGGTTGGCTGTGAACACTATATATACTTTGGCTTATCAAACTCATTTGATGAGATTTTGGTAAGATATGATAGCACACATTGACTTGCCTTTCTTGATTGCAGTTGGGGTTTTCAGTTTTCTTAGTAGCTCAGCTTGTACTTGAGTTACCAGATGTAAATTAGACATTTCTCTCTTCAGTTCCCAGTATGCAGTTTGCATATGATCACTGAAATACAGGGTTAAAATAAGTTAATGTTTACTACTCTCTTTAAGGTTAAATGAGAATGACTTTAAAATAGAAATAATATCTGCATTTCTGCCTGAATTAGTCTGGAGATAATGTAAGTTAAAACATCCTCATTGAATAATTGAAAGGTACTTAATTAGGGTATTATAACAAGTGAAAAGACCTTATTCATACTCATCATATTTAACCTAATTTTTAGCAATTAATTGAAGTATACTAAACAAAGTGATATTATAATAAGTATTCTAACCAATAAGAGTTTCTTATAGTTCTCATCTTAGAATTGAGGTTTTATTGTAGCCTACAGTACAGTGGTACTGAAGTATTTAATAATAACCAGTTATGTTCTTCATTTGCATATCTGATCAAGACTAAAATGATATTCATTCATGGATGGAATTTAGGATTTTAAATTTATATTTACTTTATGATCATTGTTTTGATGTTATGAATTGAAATGCTATGTCAATTGCTGAATGTATACCCCAGCCCCATTAAAATAAAATTTAGGTTTCATGCATTCCATTCTTTTATGTTTGACTGGGCTGTCTCATATTGTTGGTTCTAAACCAATATGACATGACAGCATAAGACAAGAAGAACTAGATGATTTCCTGGTAAGGGAAGAGAAGCTAGAGAGGATAATATGAATCAAAAAAAAAAAAGAACTTCACAAATGCCTGTCATTTTTACGATTAAAAGTATTTTGCCTCAATTACCTGAGAAATTGTAAGTTAATTATTTTAAGCCTAATTTTTCTAAATTTCTTCCATTAAACATTCTTATTTGGGTATGCACGATTTTCTTCCGTTTTAGTTTAATTGCTAACTAAATAAATCAAAATCTTCAACATATATTCTTTGTTGTACTATGGCATATTAAAAAGTCACATCTGATTTCTTTTAAAAGTAAATTATAGGGCATCAAATTTATATTACACAACTTTTCAGAAATAGAACTATTATGTAATAAAGGGTTAAAATACACTTATTTAAATATTAAGAACAAATGATCTCATAGTGTTCAAATGACCATTATTGCCTCTTAAAGATATTAGTGTAATTTTGGTAACAATGATATCAAATTATGTAGACAAGCATGTCACTTCATGCCTTAATTTTTGTCTAGCTATAAACAAAAAGCTTTATATTTTAAGGAATAACATTCTTGATATCTAAATCTAATATCCTATTCTAATTACAGAAGATATATTAAAGACAAAATTATTTTGATTTAAGGTTCATAACATTCTTCTCATACTCTCCCAATTCCACAGACTATAATTCTTTTAATAGAAGCAGCAGAATAAACTTTATACCGCTTTTGAGAAAAACTACTTTAGCCTGTTGTAACTGCTTGTTAACCAGTAGTATTACTAAAAATTACAAGGCTTTTTGCAGTTTTTTGATAGGTGTGAAATAATTACTTCACAAAAGTTAGCTACCTTTACTGCACCAGTAAACATCTGGTATGTGTGCTAGGATGAATGTTTCACATAGGAACCTGTCTTAAGTGTAAAGAGAGTTGTTGGTTCCTTGGTGCAATTCTGGGCATTCAGTATGCTTTTCAGAGTTAATCACATTACATAGCAATAAGTATAAACATTATACATGTGCTAATTCATGCAGTCACAATAATAATAATACATCTTAAAAATAGTTTTATCGTTGGCATGAGATGGTAAATCACTACCTGACTTGGAGAAAAGAAAAGCAGTATATCCAAAAGACGTTTAATCATTCAAAATGGAAGTGTTGAAACTGTCTAATGTGCATTTCCCAATTCATTTTAATGAAGACTGTTTATAAATTAGGTTAAACTAAAAACTAGGTAAAAAAGTTTAACATGTTGTCTTTTTCTTTTGCCCTTAATGTCACCTTAATTGAAAATTACAGATATAAAAATTGAAAATTATTACTAAGTATAAGGTCTCCCTCTTGTGGATAACAAACTAATGGCAGTTCAGTTACTTTATACTTCACAATATTAAAGTGCTATCTATGGTCTTCAAAGTGTGTTAAAATTTTATTTTTCTATTTAAGTAAAATGTTTAAATCACTAAAGTGAGACTGGAAAAGACAAGCTGTCATCCACAAATCTTTAGCAGAGTTCCAACTAACCTTTGCTTATCCAGGTACACTTGAGAGTGTATAAACTGCACCTTGCCCCCCACTCCCCGACCCCCCCACCTCTTCCCAAGTGGGAGTGTGAACTTAGTTAAATTTTGTTTTAAATGCAATACAAACAAAAGCCTAGTAATATAGGGAAGACTGTCCGGAAAGTATCCAGCCATATAATATGAAAAAGAGGCATTTATGGCTAAATTTTTTCTGGACAGCCCTCATATATAGTTGTCTATAAAGAACTTATTTACTTGAACATTGAGATGCAATACTTAAAGCATTCCAAATAAGAACTCTAAAAAAAAACAGATGAAACAAAAAAATGTTTGAGCACATATTACGTGCTAGGCACTTCACCCACATTCTCACACCAACTTGGTAAACTGGGTAACCTGATTTTACATAAAAAAACAGGTTCAGGGGGACTTAAACTTCACTTTAATGTGATGTTTTAAAACATGTTTTTATTAATCAGTCTAATAATGGATTGCTTTCTTTTGGGGGGGGATCATTTTTTTTTGTATCATCATCATACATGTACCAAACACCTACAATATGATGTCAACACAACTCTATTAGGCCCAGTATAAAATGTCACACCTCTCAATCTTAAATGTAATGAAACCTATTTATCCACATCTTACTTAAAGTAAAACTACATGTCTTACTTAAAGTAAAACTATATAAAAGCCCAGTTTTCTTAATTGACACTATATCTTTAACTCACACTGAAATGAATTATTCCTGATAGATGAAAAATCTATTAACTGAGTTTTTATTTCTGCCATACTTATCTTTCTATAGCTTTTGAAAATTTACTGAACTATTAAATTATATCCCCAGAACTAATGAAATTATGGCATAGTCTTAGCCAAGAGCTAGAAACTTAGAAATGTACATTTTGATGACTTTCATATATTTTTCATTATAAGGTACAGCAAGCAATTATTTTATACTGCAACCCAATTAAAACAAGTTATGAGAAACCATACTTACCCTCTTATTATGTACATAACAGTCTGGCATATTCTACAAGTATACCTCATATTATGGGGCTTTATTTTGATTTGCAGTAGTGTTTACGTATTGAAAGACCCTCCCATAAGCAAAAAGATAACTTGAAGGCTCAGATGATGGTTAAACAATGTTTAGCAATACTTTTAAAATTAAGGTACCAGTATATACATTGTTTTTTTAGACATATGTTATTGCACACTTAATAGATTATAATATAAACTTTTACATGAACTAGAAAACCAAAAATATTGTGTGAATTACATTTTTTAATTTTTATTTTATTGTTTTTGACAGAGAGAGAGAGAGATAGAGAGATAGATACAGAGACAGAGAGAGAACTGAACTGGGGAGTGTCCCCAGTTCAGCACACGGGTCTGCAAGGGCCGGGGCCAGAGCGGGGATTCGATCCTGGGTCCTCAGCACTGCAAAGTGAGTGCTTAACCCACTGCGTCATCCTGGCTTCCCCTGAATTACTTTTTTGTGATACTCATTTTATCACGGTGGTCTGGAACTGAACCTACAATATCTCCAAGGTGTGCTTGTATTCAGTTTTATTCCTTATTTTTAAAATGCATGTCTTGGGGAAGCTGGGATGGCTCAGGGGGTTAAGCATTCACTTTGCAGCCCTGGAACCCGAGGATGGAATCCCAGGCCCAGCCCATGCGGACCCATATACTGAACTGGGGTGTGCCCCCAGTTCAGTTCTTGCCAGGGTCTATGCAGGAGGCTCCCGGCCCAGTTCCTGTCCTGCGCAGCCCCACGCCCATCTGTGGAGTGAAACTATATGGAAAACTAATGCTGTCAACTATGGAGACTGCTCTGGGCCCTCCCCATTCTGTCTGTCTCTGTTAGTCTCTCTGTTAAAAAACAATAAAAATAAATCTTTAAAATGCATGTCTTGTATTTTGACTCACAAAATTTCATGATCATTAAGAGAATACAGTACAGTTGGAAAAACACTTAATTCATATTTTCTAAACCTAGGATTTACATTTTAGGAAGTTCCACAATATAAATTTACCCTATATCTAGATCTGGTTTAAGTACACAAGGCACCAATCTAAAGCTACACCAAAATAGTACATGTGTGAGATACTGGCCAAATTTTTCTGATAGCAGGGCTGCTATTATTAAATGATGCTGTACACAATGAGTACCATATAAAAGGCCTTCAGTAATTAAAAGGTTTACTCTGTATTAGGGAAACAATACAGCACCTCATTTGCCTGCCAATATGGAAGAAATAGAAAAAGAGTATTCCTCCAAGTGGTATTTTTCCAAATGATTGAAAAATAATCCTTAAGTTAATGGTTTTATGGAAACATTCCTATGTACTTTTCCCATAATAGTAAAATTTGTCCAAATTTATTCTTAAGACAAAGTGATAATACTGTATATGGAAATGCATAATTCTTCATGTATAGGAACTCCTCACTTAACAACCCAGTTCTGTTCTTACAACTGTGTCATTAAGGGAACTCGTCAGTAAGTGAGGAGCTTAAGGGTGAATGTCTTCTGGTGTGTCGTGGAGCCATAGGGTATGTATTTTTCAATAGATAGCACTCGACATCACACTGATAAATGTGTAGTCTTGTGTGATTGTAAACGCTTCATGTAGTGAATACTAACTGACTGTGGGAATGAGACAAAGACTAAAAACGGATTCTCAAAACACACAAACTGAGAAAGGAGATTTCCCGTACTAGGGAACTGTTTGTAAGTGCAAGCAGTTGTTAAACAGGTAGGTTGTTAAGTAAGGAGGGGTGTGATAAATTAGGATTTATTAGAGAATATTTCTACACAGCTAATGCCCTAAAATCCTATCTAAAACAGTGAATGTTCAAAAACTTTAAGGTATCACAATGTGCACCCTTCTAACTATTCCACTTCTAACCTATTATATATTATGATCAAAGATTACAAACAGTACCCAAATTGTATCCATGTTTTTTTTAAATTATGACAAAAATCTAGGTATCTTATCCAAAGTGAGCTATGAAAAAAGAATGTATTATTTTTGAATGCTGAATAATGTTCATACCTTGAAATGCTTAGTCTTTGGAGATCTGTGCTCTGCAGATTGTCTTCCTGAGATGGATCCTGTCATTTGTTTAAAAAACAAGTTTAAAAGTTGTAATTGTTACATTCTATTTATTCTGAGTACTTAGTGTCACCAAAGGTATGTTTCAGATGTACAGATACATCTGTAACTGTATAGCATAAAATTAGATTTAATATATAGCACAATTTTAAGGAATTACCTCCAAACCTATATAAGATATTTATAAATCACTTCTAATTACTTAACTATTAATTAGCTTTAATTTTTTTTTTTAAATAAAAGGGCTCCCATGTAAAGGAACTTGGAATTTTACAAAATGTATTTCTGAAGACATCAATCTGAAGTCTATTCAAAAAAAGGGAAACAAATAATATATTAATATTCATTCAATGTACAACTGAACGAATTCCTTAGAAATGAGTTTTATTGGTATTTCACTTTTTGATAATACAAAAAAGTACCCAATTTAACAGGTTGCTGTTTAAAAAGATCAGCATAAATTTCTTCTTTCCACATAGATAAAAAAAATGATGTCAAGAGCTTCTTAAAGTTCTTATATACTTTTAATATGTTTAAGACAACTCTGTAACATACTTCTTTGCAATGCATTCTCACTTAAGGGTCTATGACAAAATAAAAATGACTATTATAGGTACTAATTCAACTGGCAGAAGTGGCCAGTATAAACTGAGAACAAAATTTAATGTTACTATTTCTTATTTACATAATCTAAGTACATTTTAAAGTGGAATGTTAAAAAGCTGTATAAAGACTTCATGAGTACTCTAAACTTGGGAGAATAAAATATTAAAATGTTTCATTATAGGATTTAAAGAATTTTTCTATCTGTTCAGAAAATACCAACTAAATACTGTTAACAATTAAGGTCCCCTATAGAGAAGGGAAAGAGAACTGACCCATTAGTCAAGTGTGGTTTGATTACCAGCAAAGCATATGACCTTAAGAGATTTTTCTTCCCTATTCTTAATAAGAACTGAAGGAAACAAAGTCACTTTTAGTTTGTGTTACTGATTAAATTATACATTTAAATTAGTATATACTCAAACATTTATGTACAATGGAAACCTTTTTTACTTTTAAAGTCAGTGATATTTTTTTTTTATCTGGGTTTGGATTGGGAAAGTACTTTTTCAGCTACCACCTAAGCACAAAGAAATTGTCTCTAATATTCAAAGACCCAGTTCAGGCCTGTCATCAGCTTGTCATGTTCTAAATGCAGTAACAGATCTGTTTCCTAACAGGTGCCATATGATGTGGAAATTTCACATAAACAGGCCCACTGCTACAAAACATTAGGAAAAAATGCTCAAGTTAAACAGGGTCTTATACTATAGGTCTTCTCAGAACCCTCAGTACACTATAGCACATTGTGAATGGGCTGCTATTAGCTACATTAGACATCTACACCAACTCCTGATCCATTTTACTGATCCAGTGTTTCCTACTCTTTTTTGGTGGTAGTGTCTGTTTTTCTCAAAGGATCAACAGTTCTGTATATAAAAGGATAGAATACTGGGGAATACAGAAAGTCTAAAAGACACACAGAAGGGGAAGCCGGGATGGCTCAGTGGGTTAGGTGCTCACTTTGCAGCGCCGGGGACCGAGGATCGAATCCCAGCCCCGGCCCGTGCAGAACCATATGCTGAACTGGGAGCTCCCCTAGTTCAGTTCTCTCTCTGTCTCTGTATCTCTCTCTCTCTCTCTCTCCCTCTCTGTCAAAAATAAATAAATAAATAAATATTAAAAGACACACAGTGGTAATGACCTTGGAACCATGGCATCATTAATACCAAACACTAATCAATTGAGTTCAATAAGGACTTAAGAAAACTAAACCAAAAAATACTATTGTGTCCATGTTGGATGTTATTTCACACTTCTGATGTATGTTTCACAGAAACTATCATCTTAAAAATATTTGTCAATATGGCTACAGTACATATAAGCAAGATTATTAATATAAACTTAAATTTCTCTCCTTGGTACTGATCAGTAACACCTTTGAAACAATAGTTAAAAGTATACATCCCACAACATTTGATATTTCAACTTGGAATCCTTGATGAATTAAGCATTTCCTCTCCTCTTTTCTTGGTTTATTTCCTCTTATTAGTTGTGGGCATTTTTAAAGTCTCCCCCACCTCCAAAATAAATTCCTATGATGGTGGGAACCATATATAAGTAAATATTTATTTTTTTAAAAACATTTTTCCCATATCACTTTCAACTCTTAGTTTCTTAGTCTCTCAGATTCAGTTTCATCAGCAGTAAAAGTGATTTTCTAAGGTTTCTAAAGTTACCATCAAAAATTTGTTTTGGTGATTTATGATAGATGAATTAAACCAAGCTTGTCCAACCTGTGGCCCATGGGCCATAGGCAGCCTAGGACGGCGTTGAATGTGGCCCAGCACAAATTTGTAAACTTTCTTAAAACATTACGATTTTTTTTTTTTTTTTTAGCCCATCAGCTATCATTAGAGTTAGTGTATTTTAGGTATGGACTAAGACAATTTTTCTTCTCTCAATGTGGCCCAGGGAAGCCAAAAGACTGGACACCCCTGCCCCCCAATTAAACTACAAGCAAATTTATCCTCTAGCACCACGCAGTGGAAAGGAGTAACTAACTGAACTGACACACCCATCCACCCACCTCCAAGAGCACAGCTTTACTGGATTACACTAATGATGTTTTTTGAAAAGACATTCACACACCGAATGCTCTCCACCAGGCCTGCGCACACTTTTTCAGGACAAGGGCTACTTCTCCAAATGCCATGGGTCCTCTATTTATTATTCTAGCGGTCCATGGGTGGACTGTGACTAGCATCTTGCCCTGCCCTGTCTCAAGCACTATGTTAACTGCTTTATGTATTACCTAATTTAACCTTCATAAAAACAAAAAACAAACAACAGGTATTTAATATCTGCTTTCTAGAAAAGAAGTTCAAAACATCTCCTAAACTGACTTTCCTAATGTTACATAGTTGATAATACCACAGTATGAACCAAGTTTTTATGACTTAAGGAAATATCCATTATGTATGAAAGCTGTAAAACGATTTCCTTTGGACTAGAATGTACATATTGACATTATAATTCAGAGCTTCAAGGTGCAGATCTTTACTTGCAAGCGTATCCTTTAAAAAAAAAAAAAAGCCTCTCAAGGACTACTGGCAACTGGGCTTGTGGGAAAGGATGCTGGAAGCCTTCAAAGAAATTGTAGTACTTGGTCATAGGTTCAAAGCTGGGAAAATCAACTTTGGATATCAAACATGAAAAAAAAACATTTTGGCTTTAATAGGAGTTGGTAATTTTTGTAGTGTTTCCCCTTTGGAGTCTGGGGGCTACAAAACAAGTTCTCATTGTCCAGTTCAAATACATTCATTTGCCGAAGGCCAAGGCAGAATGCTGTATTATTAATGCCTGGCTCATTCTTAACCAGTGGTCACCTTCAATAAAGACTACATTATAGAAATGAGAGAACTGTTAGCTCCATGTAAGGACACTTGCGGTTCAATAAAGTGTTCGTAGCAGTTCCTCTTTAAGTTAGGGGTATCCCAGAGGTATCCAGGGTAGGTGACATAGTTCTTCAATAGTGTTGAAATGCTGATGGGCAAAATGGTTGAACTGAGAACTAACTAACTATACCTTAGTTTGAAATATATGACTGATGTAGAGTATATAATGGCTATATGACTTCAGACTACTAAGCTTTTCAATTTCTTGTAATAACTACTTTAAACGTATCTGGTGTACTGCTATCACTCGCTTGCTTCTCATCATTTTTTTATCCTCGGCATTATCTGTCATGACAGCTGAAAATATGTATCCAAGCTTGTCAGAACCCAGTGTAAAGTACTGCATTAGTAAACAGACTCTTGGTGAGGACCTGAAGGGCAACTAGTGTTTTAGTGGATGACTGTAAGCTAACCACACTTCAGTTCAGCAAGGTTTTTTGTTTTTGATTTGTCCCCCACCTATTTGCTAAAAATTAAACTTGTACCAAAGTAGCAGATGTCTGAAAATCAGATGACTCTGTAAAGTCTTTTCTAAGAATTCTAAAAATCAAGTTCTTTCTTAAGGTGTCTAAATTGGTCAAAAAGAGTAAATAAAATGAGAAACTTAAAACCTGAGTTTTCTTTATAAAGAAATGACCTGAGGAAACTGAAGGAAAGGTAGTTCAAAAGAAGAGCTTTAATAAATTAATAAATAAGCTTTTTAAAAATGAACTCTTTTAAACACAAAATTATTTAATTCTGGGACTATGCTAAATATATATATAGCATATCAACTTTTAGCAAAATGAGGAAGATAAAAAGTGAATTTTTCAGAGAATGTGACTCTTTTAAGAGTTACAATTTATGTTAATTCCAATGGAATACTTTATTATAAATCATACAACGCACATAGAACACTGAATTTCTCAATTTAGTAATTTTGCAGTCAGTACCGTTTGTTTGGCTTTTTGTAGCTCTAGTTTGAGATCATTACACTCTTTCTTCATCAATTCCAGTTCTTGTTCCAAACCGTGGATCTTCAGATCACAAGTCAACTTTTCCACCTCCCAATTTGATGAAGGTGTATTTAAATTCCTTATCACTACAAAAAAGATGGACATTAAAATTGTTATGTCTGCCTTCTGCATTGGTTGCAATTCCAAAAGGTTATATTAGTAAAATGAAGATAAACAGAAAAACTAATATAAAACATGCATAATTAATAGTTTAAAAAAAAAAACAGTAATTACTTTCAAAGATTGATACTAATGAGAAGAAATCTAGTAATCTTGTTTTAGAACGTATTAATCACCTTGTTCCTGATTTTCTGTCCAGGCTAAAGTACAAATTTGTCAGTCTGAAACTTTAAAATACATACATAACACTAATTAGGAAAAATGGTAAAATTATAAGTCAAGGTTAAAACAGTGATAAAAATTTATGGAATGAGTAAACTGAGGCTCACACGGCTAATCACTCCATCAAGTTCTTTCAGAGTTTAAAATTTGGCCTTCAAACCTAGAACATTACATCAAAACAATTTTATTCATAAACATTCTATTGTAGCCACTCAATACAACTAGGTACTGACTTACCCTTGACTTAATTCTTTTAGTCTCTCTACTGACAAAAAGCCCCAACCAGCTACCATAACAGATCTCAATCTCCTACCAAAAGGTCTACTTTTCAGCTTGTCTCATCAGAATGTTCATGCAAAGAGACCTAACTTTTAACTCCAGGAACTTAACCTGTGCATTTCAATAAACTTCAGAAATAAAAAAAAAAGTAATTGTGACTACTCTATGACAGTGTGTCTAACAGTGGCCTGGCCAAAAGTCCAGTAGTAAGGAAAAGCCAGGACAAACCAGTAGACAAGAGGTTTGACGAGGGTGGGGGTTCTACTCCCTTCTTCATCTACGAGTACTTCATCACAAACTAACCCTGAATAAAAACCATTTTTTTCTAGGAAAAGTGCAATTTATATCTAAAGGAAAGGTTAAAAGGTGGTGATACTTCGTGAGAGCAGAACAGAGAAATTAATAGAAGCCTAAAAATAAAAAAAATAAGTTAAGACCTTGGCATATAGAAAACTGATCACGGATATAACACATGAATGGGGAAATGTATTAATCTCATAGAATACTTATAACAAGTGAGTGGCCTACCCTGCTGAGTTTCCACCTCTGTCCTCAGCTGGAGGAGTTCTACTTCTTTAGACTGCAGTTGTTCATTCAATACTTTCAAAGATTCAGAGTTGTCTTTATTCTAGTTAAGTAAGGAAAATGCCAAATTACATTCAAAATCTACAGGTTGGTATTATATATTTTCAGATAGAAGTTGAAAAAACTAATTCTAGCCTTTTAAAAGCAAGGTGGGAAAATGAATTCTATTTTCACTAATTTCTTTTTTTCTTTTTCTGACTTAAAACATATTACTCATTTACTTTTAAAATTTTCTATTTTGTCTTGGGCATAAATATTTTCAATTTTTTATTTAATAAGTATTTCCATTTTTCTAATTTTACCCTCTTGATTAAAAAAACTAATTTGCAATATATAGATTATCATTATTTTATTATTTGTCTCAATTACAGATAAAATTCTACATTGTATTAATTGTAGGTGTATGGCATATTGGTTAGACATTTATACAATTTACATAATGATCCTCTGATGAGTCTAGTACCCACATGGTACTATACATAGTTATTAAAATACTATTGACTACATTTCCTATGCTGAAATTTATATCCCTGTAACTATTTTGTAATTGCTAATTTTTACTTCTTAACCCCTTCACCTTTTTCACCCAGCCACCCAATCTCCCCTCCATCTAGCAACCATCAGTTTGTTCTCTGTAGATATTTTTCTTTTTAAAACAACTTACCATTTTATCCAATTTGTTTTTCAGGTTATCTCTATCAATGCAAACTTCTCGATATGCATGATAGGCTTTATTTACTTGTTCTCGTCCCACAGAACTTGTTTCTTCATCTAATCGAGCTCCTATAAGCTAATGGTGTAAGATAAAAATTAGAAGAGAAAGCTTAAGAGGGTAGTCTACATAAAAATAAATAAGCCAGTCTTTTGACAGCTCCACATCTTACTTTAATCACTGTAATGCAGGCATAAAGCCTGGACTCTCAGCCCCTTGACATACAGAGACAACTCGGACATGTCATGTTTCTTAAGCCATTGTAAACACTGACATCTCTGAGAAGCATACAGGTTTAATTTGCTTTAGTGCAGTTATAATGCAAAAGAAACTATTGTATATATTCAGTGGTAAAGTGTACACTGCAGAAACAATCTCTTTAAGATGTCTGTTTTGAATTTGTACGAAAGTGACAGTGAAAGCCAAATGGTGTATTCGAATGAAAACAGTATGGCTGACTATTCAACAAAAGGTTCCAAGTCAAGTGAAGGTAGCCCTATCCAATGTAATGTTCATAACTGTGCTAGACCTATATCTATATCAACTAGTAATGATTGTGATTCAGGACATGAAGAATGGAATTGGGAAGAAAAATGTAATATTCCAAATATAAAACAATTTACCAAAATTGCTGGTGTAAACACTTTATTTTGTGAAGAGTAAGGAGCAAATCCTATGCCTCTTGGTGTTCTGGAAAAGTGCTAAGTGATGATTTTTTGAAATGATGGCTGTTGAAACAAATAGATACATAAGTCAAAAGATAAAGGACCAGACCTTAAAAAAGGACCAGGAGGGGCTTCCTGTAACAAGTGATGAAATTAAAGCATACGTTTTGTTATGTGTCATAATGCCACATATAAAAAAATCTAAAATAGCGGAAGCCGGGATGGCTCAGTGGGTTAAGCGCTCATTTTGCAGCGCCGGAGACCGGGGATTGAATCCCGGCCCCAGCCCCGGCCCGAGAGGAACCATATGCTGAACTGGGAGCTCCGCCAGTTCAGTTCTCTCTCTCTGTCTCTGTCTCTCTCTCTGTCAAAAATAAAATAAATAATAAGATAGATATTAAAAAAAAAAATCTAAAATAGTTATGTACTGGTCAAAAAAAGCAATTACTAGAGACACCAATATTTTCAAAAATTATGTCTTACAAACATTTCTTCGTTACATTTTCTTCAATTTGGGGATAATGAAACTATGTAAAGAAGACAGAATCTGAAAAGTGTGAAGTACAGTTGACTATCTGAATAATAAGTTTTAGCAATTCCGGATGAAAATGTCTCCCTAGACGAGTCACTGATAAGACGGCTAGAGCACATTCAATTTATAACTACCAAATGTGCCAGATTAGGAAACAAAGTTTACTAGTTATGTGAATCCAATATTGGATATTGTACCCACAAGTGTTAAGTTGAAAAATAAATAGTATTTTTTGGTCACACAGAATTTTACGTAATTCATATGTCCAGGGGTTAATTAACTGAACAATTCACTTACAGACAATTAAGCTTAAAGCTTTACTGATTAAGAAAGCAAAAAAGTATAAAATAAATATTTTTAAGTCTTCTATTTTATGCTTTTAATCATTTTATATGTTGTATCTGTTTTATTAATATAACATATTAATTCAACATACTAAAACTAGTACATTATTCTTCTATAGTGCTTAGGTGTTTTCCAAGGCAGTAGTATTTAATTTCTATCATCAGAAAAAGTATCAAGTTAAGTTATACTTGATTTTAAAGGAATAAAATGGGTTAGTTCATTAAACCCTATATTATTCCAGAATAGAATAGGATTGTTGGTCACAAAGTACAAAACTGTTTCCAACATTAACGATACCAAATCACATTTTTTTTTTGAATTTTAAAGTACACACCAGCTATGAGCTCAAAATGTTATCTTTTCGCATTCTAGCTCAGTATGTCACAAATTTAATTACCAATGAAATAAAGAAAATTCACATGAATACAAAGAAGCTATGATTACTTTTAAAACTGACTACCCTTCTTTAACTCCCCCAAATGAATTGAAACTCTACCAAGTATCCATCCTCAAGTTTTCGTAATAATTCATTTCCTTGGCTGCTAAGAATCCATTTCCTTCCCCTATGTAGAATGTGCTGTCTGTAAAATATGAATATATTGATCTGATCTAAACAAAATTAAAACTTTAAAACTCAAAAATAAATGGATGAGTGAGGAAGACTTTCCCCAATACACAAAGTCAAGTAGAACTTATGATTTATAAATCAATCAGCTACTTGCTCATATATCCTACAACACTTAAGAGTATCACGTTTCTTCTTAAAAAAAAAGGTAGAAAGAGATTAACTTATCAGTTAAAAAGTATTATTCTTATGTGTGTTCTAAAGCAAAAGAGAATGTTGGGATAAAGAAGATGTAAGTCCTGGTGAAAATGTTATTAAACATTTTAGAACAATGTTCTTGGAGCTTCCTCCTTGATATTTTATCTGCTTTGTTGCCTATAATTTTTGCACAGGTTTTAAATTCATGAAATTACAGTTATGAAGGTAAGGCAATCTGAACAAAGGAGGTAAGAAAAATATTTGGCATGAATTCCATCCAAGGTGCTAAATCCTATTCTAAAAATATTCACCCAAGAAATGATATGTAAAACAGCAGCATAGGTACAATACCCAAGGCTTTAAGATTAGCAGTGAGTTATTCTTAGAAATTTAGTACAACCATGGAAGATAGGACAGAAAAATACTTAAAATTTCAAATATTCTGAATTACTCAAGTCATAAATCATAATAAAGTTAATAATTACCTTTTCTTCTAAAAACCTTACTCTTTTCTTTAAGAAAGAATTTTCTTTCTCTGAATCCTTAAGTCGTTTTTTGATGTCTTCATATGCAGTGACAAGGGCAAAATGTGAAGCAACAGATTCATCTCCTGAATATACTGAGACTGGAGTCACTGTATCTCTCCTCTGGGCTTTTTCATGATTCAGAATGCAGATATCATCTTCTACCAGTGTATCCATGACACCTATTTAAAGGAATAAAAATATAAAATACAACTGTCTCATTGAATAAATGAATAGGAAATTAAAAAAAGAGAGATTTAGAATAATGTGAATATTGAGGCAATGTTTAAAAACTCCTATTTCTTTTATAGGCAGTAGAATATATGGTTAAGAGAAGGGACTAGAACCAGACTGCCAGGGTCTGCATCCAAGCTCTACTACGTACTTAGTATCTGTCTGACTCTGAGAAAGGCACTTAACCTCTCTGCCTCAGGTTCCTCATTTATAAAATATAAGAAATAATAACATCATAGAGTTCTTAAGATTAAACTAGTTGATATTTATAAGGCATTTAAAACCATAATCTAGTAAGTTTTACAAAAAGTTGTGAGACATAATTTTCAATCAAAGGATAAAAATATTTTAAACTCTTTATATCCACATATTTCCTCCTCACCAACATTACCACTTATAGATATAAACAAGTCTTTTAGCTTCCCAATTATAAATTTTCAACTGTGAGTATAATGCATTTACAACATATTACAGGCATCTTAATGCATACTTCATTACAGTCTTTCCATACCAATAAATTATATTTATTATACATTAACAACAGAAGACAACAAAATTAGCATTTGAGTGTCCACTATGTCCCAGTTCCATGTACTACATTCTTTTAATGCTATCTTATTTAAATCAGTTCACATTAATTCTATGAAGTTGGCATCATCTACATTTGATTAGGATCGGAAGGGAAAAGTAACATGCTCAAGTTAAAGCTAGTAGAATATTAGCTCTGTGAGGGCAGAGGTTATGTTTTGCTCATCACTGTATGGAAGATGTTCAATAAATACTGGTTATTGAATGAAGAGTGGATAAAATTGTATTCAAATCAAACTCTGAGTCTTAAACCTAAGAGAAGCCAGTTACTTCATTAGTTAATGAACAATATGCTTGCTCTGTACATCTACTTTTGTTGTTAATTTCAGCATTACTTCCCCATCTGAGAGTTATGTTCCTGAAAAAGACTATGGAAGAAGAAATAGTGGTTAAAACCTTTTAAGATCTCATGGTAAAGACAGGGTAAGAGGGACTACAAGTCAACAGAGAACCTAAAAAAATCCTTTATTTTTTATTTTAAAATAAAACACTAAATATAGCATTCTAAATGAAGGCTATCAATGCAATTTCACGTATCTTAGATTAGTAATTAATGATTCCTGAAAAGTGTTTTTATTTACCATCCCTTGCTTGAAGTAACATTTGCTTACTAGTATCAGTAACTCTTCTAAGAGTATTAAAGATGAGGAAACTGGGATAGAAGAAATTTAAGTTTAACTTTCCATACTAACATAGTAAATGGAGAGTTGAGAGCTAAACACAAATGATTAAACCACATAATCCATGCTTCATTATGCCTGCTTTTCTCCAAAGCTTCTGATCTCCCTCCCTGTTATCAATCAATGCCTGTAACATTTGTTTTGCTTTATTTCAGACAACATGAAAACTAAGGGAAGGTTCTGTTTATGTGTTTTTCTGGGTCTGGTGTCCTGTCACTGTATTTTTTTGCTTTTCTGATTTTATAACTGAAAACTTCCAACTGCTGTCAACTACAGTCAGACTCTGAAGTGTCTAGTCATTTGTTTATATTTAGGATTATAGGAAAGGCAGACAAAAATAAATGTGTATATTACAAATCTGATTAGGTAAAACATGCCACTTAATCAAGTTACTCTTCACCAATACCAATTAAAAAATTTCTAACCATAACAGGACAACCCCTACTCTTAAGAATCTTTCCCAGGTTATCAACAAAGTCCAAAAAATAAGAAAGGACTAGGCTACCTACAATATCCCCGCAAAGTGGCAAATCCTCATAACCATGATTAACTTTTGCTGCTTCTGGTACAAGTTGCACTTTCTCCTAAATGATGAAAAAAAGAGTTCAAGTTTTCTTTCTCTATAGGGGTTTATTTTTTCCTTTCTGGATTCAATGCTATTCCAAACTAACAGCAAACATCATTCCAATCACATTGCTAGTTAAAATCCTCCTATTTCCTTTCCAAAAGGAAAGTATGGGTTACCGGTATTCCCATACTGCAAACTGCAAGTATGTATATACGAGATCTGAAATAAGTTCACAAACTCATCCTAGAAAAAGTGCTACATACCTCATTGCTGAATATCACTAGTTAGTAAGCTTCAAAGTACTGCCCTTGGGGGCTACTCACCAACACCGGTGTGTAGTCCACCCTTCAAAGCAATTTTAGAACTTTTTTTCTGGAATGGCCCTCAGAGCTGTGATCATAGTACCCTTGATGTCCTGAGGTCATCAAAATGTCTTGTTTTCTATATTTCCCTTCACTTCAGGGAAAGGAAAAAGTCATTGGGGGCCAGATTAGGCGAGTAGGGAGGGTATTCCAATACAGTTATTTGTTTAATGGCTAAAAATTCTGTCATATACAGTGCCATGCGAGCTGGTACAGTGTTGTGATACAAGAGCCATTAGTCGTTGGTGAAAAGTTCAGGCTGTTTTCGTCTAACTTTTTCACGCAGCCTTCTCAGCACTTCCACATAGTCAACTTGGTTGACTGTCCAGTTGGTACAAATTGATAATGAACAATCCTTCTGATACCAAAAGGTTAGCAACATTGTTTTGATTCTTCTTTTTTTTTTAAGATTTATTTTTATTGTTTTTGACACAAAGAGAGATACAGAGACAGAGAGAAGGGGGAGGGCCCAGAACAGTCTCCATAGTTGCACATCATTGGTTTTTCCACAGAGTTTCATTCCACAGGTGGGCACGGGGCTGCACAGGGCAGGAACTAGGCCGGGGGCTCACTCCGGTGACAACTGAACTCGGGACACTCCCCAGTTCAGCATATGGGTCTGCACGGACCAGGACTGGGATTCAGTCCTCAGTCCCAGGGGCTGCAAAGTGAGCATTTAACCCACTGAACCATCCCGGCTTCCCTGATTCCTTTTTTTTTTTAAAGATTTATTTTTATTGTTTTTGACAGAGAGAGAGAGAGAGACCAAGGGAGAGGGAGAGAAGAGGGAGGCAGGGAGGTGGGAGGGTCCAGAGCAGTCTCCATAGTTGAATGTCACTGGTTTTCTACATGGTTTAATATCACAGGTGGGTGCAGGGCCTCCCACACAGGAAGCTCGCCCCAGAGAGAACCAAAGTGGGGGCCCACCCCAGTTCAGCATATGGGGCTGCATGGGCTGGGGCCAGGATTTGATCCTTGGACCCTGGGGCTGCAAGATGAACACTCAACCCACTGAGCAATCCTAGCATCCCCTCGTTTTGATTCTTGATTTGGACTGACAGAACTTTTTTGGTCATGGAGAATTGGCTGACTTCCATTGTACACTTTGATGCTTTGTTTCAGGGTCATATTGGTACACTCACGTTTCACCACCAGTGATAATATGGCCCAAAACATCATCTTGCTTCTCCAAAAGGTCTTGGCAAACTTCAACTCTCCTTTTCTTCTGTTCTCTGGTGAGCTCCTTCAGGACCATTTTTGCACATACATTTCTCATGACAAGATTTTCAGTTAAGATTGTCCTATTTCTCTATCGATGTTTACTTGGCCTGCTATGCTTCTCACAGTCAGCCGACAATTTTGATGCATTATTCAGTAAATTTTTGCAATGTTTTCGGCAGTTATGTTCATCACTGGCTGTCCTTACCTTTCTTCATCAGTGACACTTTCTCTCCCCTCAGAAAAACATTTAATCCATCTGTGTACACTGCTGATTTCTTCATGGCATTGTCTCCATAATCTTGGACTAACATGTCCCTGATTTCACGTCCACTCTTGCCAAATTTTACAAGAAATTTAATGTTTGTTCTTTACTCTAATTCAAGCTCCCACATTCTTGTGATGGCACACAAAAACATGCAACAACAATAACAAACACCACTAAGCAAGACACAGCTACACATCGACATGAACATATTTGTGAGACACTGATATACCAAGTTATGAAGAATTACCAAGTTGTTTTGTTTGTACAGTGTTGCCAACACAAGAGCATGGTGGAAAGTTTGTGAACTTAAATGTCAGACCTCACATAGTAAAAGCAGAATAAAAGTAGAAAGCTAGTTGAATAGTAGAATGCAGCCTACTTTAAGACAAGGTAAAATTGTGCCTGCCTTACACAGCTGATTTATATCTTAATATTCAACTAAATAGGCAGTAATTTATTCAACTGGAATATTTATTTTTTCTAAAGACAGCTGAAAAACAAGAAATAAGCATAAACTGCACAGTCAAAACAGATGTCCCAGTTTGTACATTTTAAGGTAGTATATCTGAAACAATAGAGAATGCTAAAGGAGAGATGAAGAGTGGTTTTCAACTGTACCACAAAAGATCAAATGAGTCTTAACCTGGTATTCTTTAGGTGAAAAGGGTGGTTGTTTTCACTGTACTTACTGTATTTAAACTTTAACAGTTTGCTAACTTCCAACAGGAGAAACAAGTTCAAAGGCTGAAACAGTGTGAGGAAAGAGGATGAGAGAGAGAATGGCCAAGAGATAAAACTGGAAAAACAGAATGGAGACAAACTGAGATGGTCCTCTGATAGGGAGACAACTATAAAATTTGGTCCTTATTTTTGGAATTTAAGAGAAACTTGGACAGGATTCAAAAAATGGTGAAGAATACTTACACAGTATTTATAAAATATACCGTATTCACAACTAAATAAATTACTTAGTATTATGTTAAGTGTTTTATAAATATTAACCCATTTAATTTTCATGACTATCCTATGAAGTAGCAAAACTTATACACCCATTTCACAGATAAGAAAACTGAAACCTGGACAGGTTATGAAGTTTAGCCAAGACGAGGTAATTAGTAAGCACAAGCACGTGGATCTCAGAACCTATTCATATTTTTCCATCCCCAGTGAATCTTTTATACACTTAAATTCATCAAGAACCACAAATCTAGGAATCCCAGGGAAGTTTTTTAAGTACCTTAGATGGAAGATGGTATACTGACTGATATAACAATGTGACATTTTATACATTATGATAATTGGTCATTTTCAAGACAAAATGAGTAGTCAGGTTGGCTTATAAATTTATGTATGTTGCTTATTTAACTTACAAACCACAATAAAGTTGCATATAATGGTCTCTCCCTAAATATAAGAAAATATTATTTGCATAAAGAAAAATTTTTTCAAGTTTTATACCATTATCCTATGTATTCTATATACCATAAACATGACTTGGAATGTACTAGAAATTGCTTATCTGTTAATAATTAAAGGATATAAATCAGATGAAGAGATACATAGGGTGAGAACTCAAAAAAAGGAGCATGTGTCCTGGAGTTTGGGGCTGGCATAGTTAACACATGGAAGTATTCTGGTTCACCAACTTGAAAGCTCTCTGAGCCCCCTTTTGTTTGGGCTTTTATGAGGAGGCTTCATTACCTAGGCATAGTGATTAAATCATTGGCAACTCCCAGGTCTATGAGACTGATCATGTGTTTTCTTGGCAACCAGCCACCATTCTTAGGTGTGGTCCAAAAGTCATCACATTAACATAAACTAAGTCCTGGTAGAATGGGGCTTACCGGTATAATAATTAACAAATATCTTCTGACACCAGACTGGTCCTTTTTCTAGGACTACATATGATTATCTTGTCATATTTCACTATCATATATACCATTTATTGATCATTTATTATATGACAGGCACTAGTGCTTCCACATGTATTTTTCTACTTCTTAGGTAGGTACTATTATCCTAATTTATAAACAAAGTCTTAGAAATATTAAATTTATAAAAAACGCCTTAGAAAAATTAAATACCTTACTTACACCTACGTAAGTAATCAGTGGCAAAGCTGGGATGTGAACCTACCGGTAGATAAGCTGTCTTCCAAACTTGTGTTCTTAATATAACATTCTGAGAGGAAACCACATGGATTCTGATTTTCTCCAAAAGAATATGAAAAAGGCAGAGCTCAGTGGTAGAAAGAACCCGGCCCGAGATTTTGAAACCCAGATTATAGTATATAATCTGACACCTTGATTATTGATTAGTTTACCTCTCCAGATCTAAATTTTCCCACCAATAAAATGACAGGGTCAAACTATATCACTAAGATGCCACCTTCCTATATTGTGTTGGCAAAATTTTAATCTGAATATGGAATGGCACCCTAAAGAGTTAGAAGGGCAATTCACATGTTTGCCAGAAACTGAGTAAAAGGTATACAGTGCACACATTACCTCAAGTCCCCATCACGCTTGGATAGAAAGTCATTATCACCACCAGCACACGTGAGAAAATGGAGTATCAAAGAGGTGAAGTTTGTCTTTAATCACAATGGCATTATGTGACAAAGGGTTTAAATCAGGATTATTTGGTACTCTTTCCTCTTTTCTAATACTGCCTCTTGAACTGACTCAGAATTTCCATCATTTTTCTACTTCTGAAAAGCCAGAATATCCCTGTACCCACTTTATACAATCAGTCAAGATGCTATGGAGCAAGAATTGTTTTAAGGAGGAAAACAGACCAACAGTTACTCCTCTTTTCCTATTTTTAATGAAATAACTATGGCCTAATTTATAAAGAAGGGATCATCAAGTGCCCTTTTTCAAGATACTCTCACTCAATCTATGTACTGTAGTTCAACACTCAAATGTACTTAGCATCAAAATATACAGTATGCAAAAATTCATTTTCATTTTTATAATCCTCACTGAGTTATCTTACTAACTTCATTAGTCCAAAAATCAGTTTGTATGGCCAAGGAATCATAAGACTCTTACAGGCATACATGTATGAAGAGCAGTCTATTTCTTTTCATTCCTTTCATAAAGTAATACATACACCTCAATGCATTTGAGTACCTATGTACACCAAATTTATTAATATTAGCAATTGGACAGACGTTCATTAATCCTGAATATTAGTACCACAATAAAAGTTACATTTGGCTCTTGTTACTTCATGGATTATGAAAAATTTCATAACATCATTTAATAATTGTGACAATGTTCTGTTTATAATTAATATTCACCAAGTGTTTATAGTATGTCAGGCAATAAGCTTTGCCTTTTGGGGGAACTGTCTCATTTGTTCTTTATAATAACATTAAATCTATATTTAGATCTCTGAGGTTTGCAATAATTTACCCACATAGCAGGTGGAGCAACTAAGAGGCAAATATTAGAAAGCCAGGGAGTCAGAAATGAAAATCGACCAGTTGACTTCAGTCAGCAAAACATAGAAACTATGAATTGGTACCCTGAAGAGTAAGACTCACTACCAATTTAGAGATAGGAAAAATGAAGAGATTTAACCTCTTACTCAGTGTCAAGTGAGTAAGTAGGAAAATCAGTACTCAGATCCTGAGTTAATGTTTTGACTTAATCCAGTGCATTTCCCGTTACATTACACTGTGTCTTTAATGTTAAAACCTTACATTTGTACACAGCTTCCCATTTTAAAAACAGTATCTCATTAAAATTTTGTAATACGCCTGTGAGAAATGCAGGATTCCTAATTTACATATTATGAAGTGTGTAATTACCAACAGGTTGGGAAATTAGATATGGCATGTTTCGATAATTTAAACTATGCCATGAGGTCTTGCTCAATCCAATTTAAAATTACAAAGAAAACGAAAGCACCTTCCATGTTTAATAGTCAAGGGTCAATTTCAATCCTAGTACGGCATTGTCTTTTATCATCCTAGCATATTTCCAACAACACATCCTGGGCCAATTTATGTTTTCATTTGTATTACAGTTTTCGTATTTTATCTCACTTTCGAGTATTTGAATTCCTTGTTTGTAAGGTTAGGGTGTTAGCCTACCTTACATGTAGTAGTGAACAGAAGATCGAAAACACACTGAACACACAGGTTAGACACCGAAGAAACGACGAATACCTATTGTTAGCCCTCGATCATGTAGACAGAGAGGTTTGTGTTCATTGCTCGGATCCCCCCAGCAGTACCGTCCTAACTATACGTCCCTTTTTCGTTTGATATAAATGAATTCTCAATGAATGAAATGGAACTGAAGGCGCCCCAGTAAATCAGAGTACGGAAAGATAGTAAAGAGAAGTAAAGCGACAGACCAAGAAAGACCTGGGACAGCGAGGGCGCGAGGGTGACAAGGGTAAGGGATGCCCGGAGTGGGACGCTTCCAAGTCAGAGGAGGGCTCGGGTTGAGAGAAAATGACGTGTCTTTTCTGAACAGCAACAGTAGCGACGGTTGGTCCTGGCACTGTCTGAACCCATATCCCGGCCCAAAACGAGTCACTCACCCCGAAGACAGGCTACGTAGGGCCGCCGAGTTTCGATTCCCCAGTGTTTGGAAACGGACCGAAAACAAACAGGGTCGTCAGGGGTCACGACGGGTTTCCGGTTTCCTGGAAGACACCGCCGCTTCCCCAGCAAAGGCAGCCGCTCCGGGTACACCGCGGAGGGATTCCCATTTCTTTAGGCTGGGCTGCGCCTGGCGCGGCACAGCCCTACCCTAGCTGGCTTGTGCCCCGAAGGTTCCAGAAGGAGTGTCTAGCTGAGACGGGAGGGGCTGAGCCGCTGCCAAGGAAGGCCCGTTACCCAGCAACACGCGCGCGCGAGACCCAGTCCGGCCGACGCTGGCCTCCTCAGGCCGTGTCGCACACAGCGGAGGGGAAATGCTGTTCAGGGGGTATAGATGGGTGGTCGAGCAGCACACAGCCGGAAGAGGCTGCAGCTATCCGCAGGTTACGCGCCAGGGCAGCGCACGCGAACCGGAAGTCAGGCCCGAGGGAGCGAGGAAGGAACTGGTCGTTTGAGGGGCAGGGAGGTGGGCGCGGCGTACTATGTATCCCATGAGCGTCCGCGGAGGGACGGGGCGGGGCCGCGGCGACGCGAAGAGGCGGGGACGGAGGCGGAGCTGGTGTTGGGTAAGATTGTAATCAGACGCCGCGAAGGTTGACTGATGGCCTCCTTCAAGGCTGTTGTCTAGCGCGACATTTTTCCTCGGTGTCTACTTGAGGATCCCCGATCATGTGTGGTGTGTGTTTGCTCCGCTTGGTAGCGTCCTTAACTGATTTACAGCGCTGTCGCCTCGCTGCGGCTAGGAACTGGGAAACCTAACTAGGCACACACGAGCGAAGGCCGGGCACGGGAGGAGCCGTTTAAATTTTTTCTGGCCGGGTACAGCGATCATTTGAAACAAACTCGGTGTATTGCTCAAGGTCCCATAGTTATTCAGCACACTGCTCTTTTTTAAAATGTGAAATTTATTGGATTTATGGCAGAGCTTCGTGGTTTGGGTATTGTACCCGGCTGCTCAAGCATTGCTACGAATCTTGTGTTTCCCTAGATGACGTTTCTGAGCTGTGGAGTTAAGAATAGTTGTATTCGTCACCATCTTTGGGGATCGCAGACAGATGGAACCCCTCGAACTAGGGCTATTTCTGGTTAAACGAATAAACCAGAAAAGCGTAATGATGGGTCATTTATCATTAACCTTCAATTGCCAGTGATACTCCTCGCCACCCCTTACGTAGTGTTTTGTCAAACGAGGGCTTCTTTTAAGTTGGTGTACTGTTGGAAAATGTGTTTGTATCGCGTTTTAATTCATCAGTTCAACTGTCAGTTCATCCAAAGGATGGATTCAACTCTAGGGTTTACCGGTATTTTGTATAATGTTTGTTGTTGTTGTTGTTGTTGTTTTTTAAACTTCTCTTTTTGGTTTAGAGTTAAGTGAAAATTTACAGCTGTTATCAACGGTGACCACTTGATATTTTAGAAATATCTAAACATCTATATTAATGTAATCATTTAGAAATAGAGCGGTGTTTTGAATACTTTGGACAAAAATCACTGCTTGCCTCCATAATATGCTTTACAAATATAGAAGCTAATTAGTTACCGGTAATTCCTCCTAGTTAATTCCTGAAGTTCAACCGTAGCCATTTAGGGAAGGGGGACAATTAAAAGGAAACCACCAAGCCCTGTGTTTCAACTAGTAGAGTTTTGAATAGTAAAATCAGTTGTGGCGCCCAAAATCATCAGAAATAAGTTAATAATTTGGTTTCTAATTTGTAGATAAAATAGAAATATTTTCCATGTTTGAAACTTCATTCACACTTTAGTAATTTGAGACTGGTTGAAAATGAAGGGAAATTTATTTTAATTTTTTATCTCTGCATAAATACAGGAAAATGACGTAGCTCAGTATTTGACAGTTTATCTGATGAGTCTACTTTTGTTTAAAAATACGATGTATACTTATAAAAAAAGTGAATCTTCTTAATAAAATTGTTTGCTTATCCGGGATGTATGAGCCTATTAATTTAGTCAAGTAAAACATCTTAGAATTTTTTTTTGGAGAGGGTAGTGGTACCCCTGCTAGGTTATGAATAAATATAATCTGGATATTCATTATGTTAAGCTGGAAATGGTCACTTTCTATCCATTTATGTAAATCTACTTTAATTTTAGTAAGTAAATTATTTTTTATTTATTTTTTTAAAGATTTATTTCATTGATTTTGACAGACAGAGATACAGAGACAGAGAGAAGGGGGAGGGCCCAGAGCAATCTCCATAGTTGTACCTCATCAGTTTTCAATATGGTTTTATTCCACACAGGGTGGGCAGGCCACTCAGGGAGGGAACTGGGCTGGGTGCCTCCCACATGGGAGGCACGCCCCCTGGAGCCAGGGAACTGGGGGTGGGGGTGCGGGTGAGAACCAAACTGGGGGCCTCCCGCATGGTAAGCACACCCCAGTTCAGTATATGGGTCTGCATGGGCCAGGCTGGGATTCGATCCTCAGTCCCCGGGGCTTCAAAGCAAGCGCTTAACCCGCTGAGCCATACAGGCTTTCCGTAATTTTAGTAAATAAATTATTAAGAAGCACTTGTCACATAGTTTTGTTATAAGCATATGTTAAAAGTTTTATTACAATCTTGCTGAAAAGGAAAAAGCCTCTGATAAGTCAATTAAAAGATACAGTATTGTTAGAGACATATTATGGGAAAATAAAATTATTAGGTAATTAAGAAATTTGGGGCCACTAGATTCTTTAATAATATAGTCAGTTACTTAGGTGAATGAATGGTTTCCCAGAGCAAATCTTAATTTCATTAAAGTTTATTGGAATATTGCTTAGGCAGTTGTTCCAAAATGTTCTTTTCATCCCAAGGGGAAGTTGTAGATTACAATCATCCAAAACATTCTGTCCCATGCCAAGTTTGGGATAATTTTTTTTTAACCATTATTACAATTTTTGTAACTACAATTGCATTCTGAAATTTTTGAAACAGTTGACTACTTTAAAAGTATATACTTGTTACAGAATGGCCATTTTGGATTGAATAATACACTCTTTTTAACACAAGGCACCTTTTAAAGTGTCCTGTTTACAGGTTGTAGATAAAAAATAGAGTTAGATATTACAAGAGCTTCTTCTCCTCTGTTTCCCACCTCTACCGATCCACTCACCAGTGGTCCTGATGTTTTCTATCAGGGACAGGACTCCTGAAGGATATACTAGCTTCAACTAGTTTCCCTTTTCTGTGGGTAAGTTAGATTTCAAAGCAATATCTGAACAAAGAAAGTTGACCTTGGCACAACTCACTGGCTCAACCTGTGTCTCTTAGAATCATGTATTTTTCGAGCTGCTTCAAGTCTTGTTTTTGTTTTAATTAGCATGTAAAAAAATGTTTTATTTTCTTTTTGAGAGCCGTGTACTTCTCAGCTGTGGTGAAAATACAGGAAACAGTAACAATGCACCTTTTGAGGAAACATTTTAAAGTGAATTTCTGGTTAAGGATCATGTTTTTTATTTCTTTGTCCTATGTTCTGTGAGTTACTGTGCTCTGTGGTTGACCCTTGATAGGTGTGGCTCCTCAGTATCAGCAGAACAAACTTCACATGTTAAAAGTGTTTTAAGTTGGGATAGTGTCTTTTCAATGTCATTTCATCAGTATTGTTTTAAAAGCATTTGTTCTCTTTTCTCTCCACATGTCACATATTCTCATTTAAGGGCTTTAGGGTAAGGAAATAGTTTTAGTGTCAGAGGTAAAAAGCAGATTCAAATATACTACCAAAAATTAAAAAAAACCTGGTATCTAGGTATGCATAGTCTGTCTTCCCTCTTTTATCTTATAGGTCATCACACACACCCCTCCTCCAAAACATACACACACACAGAAGATTGTGAACTACTTAAAGTTTATGGCTTCTGTTACAGTGTGTGTATCCTGAAGCAGCAGTCTTCAAACACATGTTCCCAACCCTTGACCTTGGAAGATACATGAAGGCTTTCCAGGGAAATATGCAAAAGATAGTTTAAGAACCTTAATTCTCAGGTTGTCAACTTACATGTTTTTGCTAAGATTGATCTGTATCAGTGTGTGCCTGAACCAAACACTTTTCTCTTTCCTCTTTGGTAATTGTCCCTCTTTCACTCTACAAATAAAGCAATACTTTTAAATGACCTAAATCCTAGGTTTAGGAAGTGAATGATTCTAATGACTGGATATCTAAATCATTTATAAGAATGGAAATTTCCAATGGCTTTCAAAAATATTGCCAAACTCAAATAAGTTGTTAGGGCTGATCACTAAAAATGATTTTTGTTGATATGCCCCTGTGTGATTTTTGGTACATAACTTAGTAGTTCAAAAGAATGAACAGAAATGTTTCTACTCCCAATTATAATATTTGGAATGGAAAAATATAAAATATTAGAATAGAATTAGGGGAAGCTGGGATGGATCAGCAGGTTGGGCTCCTGCTTTGCAGCCCTAGGAACCGAGGATTGAATCCTGGCCCCGGTCCATGCGGACCCATATGCTGAACTGGGGTGTGCTTCCCATGTGGGAGGCCCCTGGCCCAGTTCCCGCCCTGCACGGACCCTGCCCACCTGTGTGGAACGAATCCATGTTTAAAAATGATGATGAACAACTATGGAGACTGCTCTGGGCCCTCCCCCTGTCTCTCTCTGTCTCTGTCAAAAAAAAAAAGAATTAACCTGATTTCTACATTTTTCCTAGCAATAATATTTATCCTAGATACATGACGTAAATGGCAGTGTGGAGGTGGGGAAATCCCCATCCATTTCTTAATGAGATGCATTTCTAGTAAAAGCTGGCTTTTGATATTTTAAGATGATCATACTCTGTGATATGTTTGCTATTTGATCAGCAGGGTTTTGGTAATTTAATAACATGATACTAAGAAAAATTTTTAGAGCTTATATTCTCAGAAACTTTAAAATACACTTTTTGTTGCAGTAAAATGTGATAGGTTGATCAATTAAAATATTTTCAATCCCTAAAATATGTTGGATAAACTTATGTGGAGTTAATGAGATAAAACTCTGAAAGGAGAAAAGGAATGATACCAAATTCCTGACTTAAAGGAGAGTTTGTTCATGTGCTTTTCAAATGGGTGGATGATAGTGGTTATCAAATTACTATGTCATTTACATTTCATTTATAAGAGAGATATATACTTCTGTTTCTAGCAGCTGGCCTTGTCCTAAGCACGAAGTGTGCTTTTTAATAATTTTTTGACTGGAAGTGCTTTGTAGTCAGTCAGTAGGAATTAGCTTTAGACAGCTTTCATTTAAAAAATAAATAAAACATGAGTGTCATAATTATATGTACAGTAATTAGATGCAATTATTTTCTTTTGGAAACATGTAGGTGGAGAAAAAATTAGTAGCCCTAGAGAGCTTTTGATATGAAGAGCAGGGAGAAGAAATAGGAGAACAGCTAGCAGGAAACTAGCAACAGAGAATTCAGGATGAGGCTGATAGATTGTACAGAGAAAGAAGACCCAGAAAGACTCTGGTCCTTCTTATTAAACGGAGTAAGAACAACTTTCCTTTGAGCCCTGACAGTTATACTTTTGCTGTTTGGGATATGAAATCATTATTCAATAAACAAATATTTATTTAGCACCTACCATGTGCCATACATTGTTTTAGGCACTGAGATGAAATGGGCAAAAATGGCTTTTTTATATTTAAGGGAGTAAAATCTATTACAGAGAAATAAGGTCACATTTCATAAAGTCCTTTGTGAAATGTAACAACATTAGGAATTTCTACACATTAAATTTTGGTGGCAGTTTTTATATGTGCCATATAAAAAACCTAGACATTTTTTTTTCTATTTAAAATGATAAGTTAGAGAGGAAAAAATAATTCTGTTTTGAGACTTTTACATCTATATTATAGAAACCAAGAAGACAAAGTTAGCTTTTCAGAGGAAACACATTTTATAAAGTTACCAAATATAATGAAAGAATGACATTAAATTTCAGTGATCTATTGAAAGAAATTAACCTGGATTTTTCAAATAGATCATAGAGCAAAGGAGAGGGAAAATTTCTAAACCTATTGCACAACTCATGATACAGTCAGTTGATTCCTACAAGTCCAAAAACAAAAAGACATTATTTTTAAAAATTCACTAATAGTATTTTATTAATCATTTTTTCTTGACAATCATTTTTATCAGTTCCTTTGGCTTTAATAACCCCCTCCCTGTTTACCTGGTTATGCATTCTACCCCTAAACTATCTTTCCAATCCTGTATTTTAGTCCCTATGGTGCCACAATTTCTTATTTGTACTAGTATCTGCTAATTAGCTTTTTACTGTTCTTATGGCTTCCAACTTATACTTTATAGGGATAACTAAATGATCTTTTGAATGTAAATCTTACCATTACATTTCTCAAGCTCCTGAAATGACTCCTTAGCATGTCTCAAAAAGGCTATTCTTAGTCTAGCCCACTATGTTTTTCCACCAGGTCCTACAAACACTGCTGATTCAGTCATTGAAATTGGATATCTGTACTCATTTATAAAGTTTTTATTCAGTTGACCCTGGTTATGATTTTATAATATTTACATTCTTAGATTATAATTGACACTTCTTAAAAATATAAATTATAAGAGAATTGGGGAACCCCAGTGTGAGAATTATGGCTCTACTTCTCACTTATTTGTCCTAAAATGACAGCATATTTAGAAGAGAATTCTGTATCTTCAGATAATATCATCAGAATACACTGAGTCATGATTTTGCTTGAAATATGTGCCAGAAAGGTTTCATTACTATTTCCACACCAAATGTTTCCTAGTGGAAATAAAGCTGTATGTTCCCTTAGTGCCTGAAATAAAAAGATTTTTCTCAAAAGATCATCTTAAATTAACATCAAATGTCTCAGTTCTAAATCTTTATAATGAATTGTATTGCTACCTGTGTATCATGGACAGAAGTCTTAAGTTTTTACCTTATTTCATCCCATCAATCTTCTTCTAGAATAATCCAAATTTTCAATTTGAAGAGGAGTCGATTTTATTTCCCTGATAAGACAGTTTGATATATTTATTATCCGAAGAGTTAATATGTTGCGAATACCTGTGTTAGAGAACAAATAAGTTTAAAGATCAGAAATAAGGCAGAACTGTAACCATCTGGAAACACTTTACTGTACATTGATAAAAACATTCATATGGTGAACTTAGTAACTGAGTTGTTTACTCAAAACTAAGTTTTAGAAGCCAAATTATCTTTTATTATTTTTTAGTTTTGATATTTAACACCATTAAAATGAAATGACCAGATTTATACCCAATCTTGTGTTTTAGCTTGGGATTTATTAGAAACAGAAATATGATTTATATTGTCAATAACATTTATATTCTTAAAAAATGGAATTATTTTTGACATTTTGAGTATTTCATTCACTAATTTGAGTACGGTATTTCATTTAGTAAATCATTCACTAATTTGAACATTTATTGTTTTGGTCATTATTTTTTATAAATGTGTGAAGCGTGGTGTGTGTGTGTGTGTGTGTGTGTGTGTGTGTGTGTGTGTATGTATGTATGTATGTATGTATGTATGTATGTAAAGTCTTAAGAGAATGAAAAGTTTTATGTCTATACAACTAGGCAGAGGACAGCTGTGGTTTTCCAGCCACAGCAAATTCATTTAAAAAATATGCATGTGCGGGAAAGCCGGGACGGCTCAGCGGGTTGAGCGCTCGCTTTGAGGCCCCGAGGACCGGGGATCGAATCCCGGCTCCGGCCCAGGCGGACCCACGTGCTGAACTGGGGAGTTCCCACAGTTCGGTTCTCTAGCTGTCTCTGTCTCTGTCTCTCTCTCTATCTGTCAAAAGTAAAATAAAAATAAATATGCACTGAAGATAAAATAATTACTCTCTATAAATATAAAAAGATATAAAAAAAATATATTAAAAAAAAATATATGCATGTGGGTATCTTTGATTTTGGGTAGTAAAATGGTTTGAGTTGAGGAAAAGGCCAAGGAAAATTTATGTGCATCTTAATATTAAGCAAATTGCCAGAATATACATAATATTTGTTTTCTAAAAATAAAGCAACAACAGAAATCTTTAAAATTGTATAAATGACTCATTTTTACAGAAGTGGTGAGACAGGTTTATTCACTTTTTTTTTTTAGATGAAAAATAATACATAGCAATAAATTGTCGGGAAAGCTGGGATGGCTCAGCGGGTTAAGCGCTCACTTTGAAGCCCCAGGGACCGAGGATCGAATACCGGCCCCGGCCCATGCGGACCCACATGCTGAACTGGGGTGTGCCCCCAGTTCAGTTCTTGCCGGGACCTATGCAGGAGGCTCCCGGCCCAGTTCCTGCCCTGCGCAGCCCTGTGCCCACCTGTGGAGTGAAACTATATGGAAAACTAATGTCAACTATGGAGACTGCTCTGGGCCCTCCCCCTTCTCTCTGTCTCTCTCTGTCTCTGTTTCTCTCTGTCAAAAATCAATAAAATAAATCTTTAAAAAAAAAAATTGTCAACTATAAGCTATAGCACATATTTATATGATGTGTTTATGAAATGTTCCTTTTTTTTTTTTTGCAAAGGTTTATTTTATTGTTTTTTGACAGAGACAGAGAGAAGTGGGGAGGGCCCAGAGCAGTATCCATAGTTGTATGTCATCAGTTTTCCGACCTGGTTTCAATCCACATAGGTGGGTGGGGGCCACGCAGGGTGGGAACCAGGTCAGGGGTCTCCTGCATGGGAAGCTCATCCTGATGAGAACTGAGGTGGGGACACACCCCAGTTCAGCATATGGGCCTGCACAGGCTGGGGCTAGGAGTCAACCCTCGGACCCCAGGGTGCAAAGTGAGCACTTAACCCACTAAGCCATCTGGCTTCCCTGAAATGTTCCTTTAGTTGAGTTAGAGAATGTGTACTTTTCCCCACTACAACTGAAATAATGTCATTTCCAAGTCTTCTTTTCGCTAAAAGTAATAAAGTTTTTAAATACTGATTTTAATATATAATGTTAACCAAGAATATTGGACCTTCTAATGATGTTATTAAAATATTTTAGGAAAAGTAGATTTAATTGAAATTCATTTTATTACTTCACCCAATGTAGGAAGGTACATTTAAAACCAAATATATCAGTATTACATTAAATGTACCTAAATTACCCAAAACAAAGATTGCTATTGCAAAATAAAAGATAACTGTCCTGATTATGAGAGATCTGTAAAAAATAGAAAAGGATGAAAAGATATCGATCATGAATAAAGTAGAAAATATCCTGATATAATACAATACAGAGGGTGTCCCCTCAAAATGTAAACACTTTGAATGTTTATTAACATACAGTTTATTTTCAAAATTTAAAAGCATCTCCAGAAATGAATAATTTTTTTTGGCAGCGCCTGCTTTCAAACTCATAATCGTTCTGGTCCAGGTCCTGCTGGCAACTCGAAGCAATGGAATCGCAATCAGGAATCATTTCTTTCGGTATTTATACGCTTTCTGGTTCAATGGCTGCCTACAATTCATCGGCTGTTGCCGGTATTAGACCGTAAACTTCTACCGTATTTTCCAGCGTATAAGACGACCGGGCGTATAAGACGACCCCCTAATTTTACAGTTAAAACATAGGTTTAGGCCTATATTCGCTGTATAAGACTACCCCCCACTTCCAAGGCTGTATCCCCATAAAAAAAAAGTCTAGTGCCTTGAGGTCTGGTGAAGGTGCCAAAATTATTAAGTAGATCAAGTTAATTTTTTATACCAGGTTCCCTCTCCTTAACCACCTGTGTAATATATGTCATAACTTGCTCTGATTCCACAGTGCTATCTAGGTTACTCTTTTCTTTGCATTTCTCTCCTCCCAATTCTCAGGGGGGAAAAAAAACAAACAAAACTACTCAAACAGTTACCTAAAGTTGTTTTCTCATTTTCTTACTTCATAATTAACTTCTGTGTTCTCCAATCAGGATTTTATCCCCACCACTAACCTAACATTGCTCTCAGACCATCATTGACTTATATGTTTAAATCCAAGGGCAACTTCTCTGTTCCTGTTATGGAAATTTGTTTATGAGCAATATCTAATACAATCAACCATTCTGTATTTCTGGAAACATTAATGTCATCAACTTTGATTTAGTTGCTTAGGCTCAAAATCTAGTAACCAGTCTTGAGCCCTACCTTTCCCTTAATCTTATATGAAATACATCAGTTTAGTCCTACCCGTTCTTCCTCTAAAACATGCATGGAATTACTCCAGTTTACGTCAGAGCCCTCTGTCTGCCCACAGCCAAAATGTATCTTTCATCAAATCTATTCTTTACAGTGTAACATAATATATATTTTAAAACATATGCTATGTTGAACTATGCCATGTAAGTATAAAAAAAATTACAAAATTATAAATGAACAGCCCTCAGATTAGTCTCAAAATAGATGCACTTGTATTAACCACATTCAGGGTAAGATTGAATCTCTTCCCCTCACACGTTTCGTTGTCAGGACTAGAAGACCATTGCCAGCCCCATCTAGCTACCTCATGGCGCCTCTCACTCACTGTATTCCTTTGACCTGAAGCTAACTACTATCCTAACTTTTAACATGGCAAATTAGTTCTATTTGTTATAAAACTTTATGTAAATGGAATCATAGTGTCTATTTTTTATATCTGGTTTCTTTCAGTCAGTATGTTTCTGAGATTCACTCCGTTGTGTAGGAGTTTGTTCATTTTTATTACTATATAGATTTCACTAAATGAGCATACTACATACCGTAGAACAGAAAAATGTATAGATATTTGAATTGTTTACAGCTTTGGCTATGAATGTTCTTGTGTATATTTATTGAGATATATGAGGGCTGTCTGGAAAAAAATCCAGCTATTGTCAATATAACAGGAATGGTTCCATAGCTGGATACTTTCTGGACAGGCTTCATATAGATATAGATATTTATGTCATGTATATACCTAGAAGTGACTATGTTCAAATTTAGTAGATAATGAAAAGCAAATTTGCCAGTGGTCATACTGATTATAATTAGCAACCCATCTAGCTGTGTATGAGAATTCCAGTTTGTTTATATCCTTGCCATCACTTGGCATTATCATTTTTTTTTAACATTGGCTTTGCTGGTAGGTGTACATCTCATAGCTTTAATTTGGGCATTTCCTTTACAGCTCTAAAGTTTGAGAACCTTTTCCTATTTATTGGTCATTTCTGTTGGTTATTATTTTTTATTGAATTCTTTGATTTTTTTTTTTTTTTCTAATTGGTAGTACATCTGGACAAGAAATCTTCCCTGCACTTATTACCTGTCACGCTGACCTCATTTTTGTCCTTCAAATAGGCCAAACTTCTTTTTTTCAAGGTGTTTAAGGGCTGTCTTCAATTTTCAAGTCTGCGTTCAAATCTTCTGTCCATATAAACTTTCCTTGACCATATCCTCACCGTGCCCACTATACACATCTTTCTATCATGCTCATAACATCCTGTTTATTTCCTGATAATTTATTAACATCTGAAATTTTCTTGCTTATTTATTGGTTTGCTTGTATATATTACTTCTCCTTTTACTGAAAAGTTAACTTATGTATGCTGTGTCTGGACTTTTTTTTTTTTAATTGCTATTTCCCTAGCACATAGAACAGCGATTTCCCACCTTTTGGCTTCCCTGGGCCACATTGGAAGAATTATCTTGGGCCACATATAAAATACACTAATGATAACTGATGAGTTTTTTAAAAAGGTTACAAAAAAATCTCATAATGTTTTAAGAATTTGTGTTAAGCCACATTCAAAGCCATCCTGGGCAGCAGGTTGGACATGCCTGATCTAGAACTTTTGTGTGGCTAGGAGAGGCACACAGTAAATATCTGTTGAAAAAAAAAAAGAATAAATGAGTGATCAGGAAAGACATTAATGCCTAGTTTAAGATATTGCTCATATTGGTATGTTTATAGAAGACCAGATATCTTTTTTCTATGTTTCTGTAGACTAAAGCAATTTTGTTGAACTAGGAATGTTGCCTGATACTTCTTATGTACATATAATTACATTCCTAGAGATTAAGATTCTTGAGTCCCTAATGATCTTTGCTTTCCACGGTAACTCTAAAATTAGCCTTCATTGGTATATTGCCTGAAACAACTTTACAATTCTAAAATGTACAAGTCCATAAAACATTTTTACAATTTAACTTTTGCAACAAGTTATAATTTAGCAAAATAAACTAAATCAAATACTCTGGGTACACATTGTTTTTAATATTATTTAAACAGTAATTTTAAAAAATTGTACAGTTTGATGGTTTACTTAGAAATTTATTTTCATATTAAAATATTTCTTTAGAATTTTTAGTAATTGATTTTAATTGAAAGTCATATATAAACTATAATTATCAATAATATATAAAAATAATATTAAACCTGATAAATTAATATTCATAATTTTCTGCACTTGGTCACCACTTTGATGTATGTAGACCCTATATTAAATATTTTCTTACAAATGTTTGTTTCAAGGATAGATAAGGCTATGTTGCTAAAATATCTTTGAGAAATAATGTATAAATATTAATTTTGTCTTTTTACATTATATTAGTCCTTTGATTTATTTTCTACATTTATTTACGTATAAAACTCATAACATTAAAAAATATTATCTATTATGTTTATTAAAAACATATATATACTTTCAGTCTATTCTTATTATTCATGGTGATTATGTTCTAATAGATCATTATAAACTTTGAATTAGCAAATTCTCCATCTTTGCTTCTAGAAGATACAGAGAGTTAGTTTTTGCAAGCCTCTGCTCACATTTTTCTCAGTCAATACATAAATTAACATTGAAGTCATGGCCAACATCACTACAACTCTTACATGAACAAAGCTTATCTAACACATAAATTTTCTCTTTAAGGCACATCATAGCCTTCTTGAGCTTAAATACTCCAGACAGTACTTTAGCCCTATGTTTGGGGATCATTTTAAACAAAAAAATCACCAACAAAGAGAAAAATAATTGGAAAAATATACTAAAAAGACCACAAAATAGACGCTGGTTTATAGCATGGGAGCTGAAAGAAGGCTGAGTGAGCATTGCCTTGTGAAAGTACAGCAAATATTGATATTGGAGGTTGCAAATAATTTTTAGTGAGCAGGTGAAACTACATATGAAATCTGTGAATAAGGAATAACTGTATAGTTACATAAAACAACAAATAAATTTTCAGTATAAAAATTTGGAAAATAGATAAAACAACTCATAATCTTACGATTTTTAGTTTTTATAATTCTCATTTTTGTTTCTGATATATATATTTCAAATATTGTATGGACAGCTATTCCTTTTGTCTTGCACCCCAGTTTACCTTTGGAAAACCCTCCTTATCTATTGATGTATTTTAATTGGCGTTGTATCTACCCCTTGCTCTGGGAATGAATAGATGACCTATGCCTGAAAATTAGCACATGATATTCATTGACTACAGTCACTGATACTGGGTTGTAGGAGTGCATATGTCCATTTAGAGCAAGTGTGGTGCCGAGAAATTCTTGCTGGACTCGTGGAGAGGAAACATTTGCTCTTTCATACTGAACTTGAACTTACCATCACTGCCTTTCATATGGAACCTGAAACTGAACCTAATGCAGAAGGAGGCTAAGTAGAGATTAGGAAAAACCAATACCTGATGAAATCATTTGGTCCTGAATTAATTTGTTTTTATAAAAATTGTATTTATTCAAGATGTATATTTTTTGTTAATTGTTTTGACAGAGAGAGAGATAGAGACAGAGAGAGAACTGAACTGGGGGCACTCCCCAGTTCAGCACATGGGTCCGCATGGGCCGGGGCCGGGATTTGATCCTGGGTACCCGGCACTGCAAAGTGAGTGCTTAACCCACTGAGCCATCCCGGCTTCCCCATCAAGATGTATGTTTTGATATACATATACATTATGAAATGGTTACTGCAGTCAAGCTAATTCACATATCTGTCACCTCACAGTTTTACCTTTCGTGTGTATGTATGATGAGAACACTTAAGATTTACTCTATTAACAAATTTCAAGTATATAATATACTATTATTAACTATAGTCACCATGTCACACATTAGTTCTCTAGAACTTATCTAACACAACTGAAACTTTATACCCTTTGATGAACATAACCCCACTGTCGTCCTCCAACCCCAAACCCTGATAATTGGCATTCTCTCTGCTTCTATGATTTTGACTTTTTTCATATTAAGTGAGATCATATAGTATTTTTCTTTTTTACTTAATTAGCATATACCCTCTAGCTTTATTAATGTAGTCACAAATGACAATTTCCTTTTTTAAGGCTGAATAGTATTCCTGTGTGTGTGTGTGTGTGTGTGTGTGTTACAATTTCTTTATTTATTCATCCATCTACACACACTTAGGTTGTTTCTATATCTTGACTAGTGTGAATAAAGGTGCAATGAACAGGGGAGCACAGCTGTCTTTTCAAGATAGTGATTTTATTTCTTTTACCCAGAAATTGGATTATATAGTACTTCTATTTTTAATTTTTTGATGAACTATTCTACTGTTTCCACAATTGCTGACCAATATACATTCCAATCAATAGTGTACAAGGATGTTCATTTTCCCCACAACTTTAGCAATGCTTGTTATATTTTGACTTTTTGATTATAGGCATCTTAATAGGTATGAGATAACTTACTGTAGTTTTGATTTGCATTATCCTAAAGATTAGTGACATTGAACATTTTTTCGTATACTTGCTGGCCATTTTTTATGTCTCCTTTGGAAAAATGTTTATTCCTGTCCTTTCCCTATTTCTTTTTTTTTTTTTTAAATATTTATTTATTTATATTGTTTTTTTGACAGAGATAGAGACACAGAGACAGAGACAGAGAGAGAACTGAACTGGGAGAGTTCCCAGTTCAGCATATGGTTCCACACGGGCCGGGGCCGGGATTCGATCCCTGGTCCCTGGCGCTGCAAAGTGAGCGCTTAACCCACTGAGCCATCCCGGCTTCCCCATTTCCCTATTTCTTGATGGGGTTATTTGATTGTTTTGTTGTTTATGTGTAAGAGTTCTTTAATATTTTGTATATTAATTTTTTATCAGATATATGTTTTGCAAAACATTTTCTCTTATTTTGTTGGTTGCTTTTTCACTCTGTTGTTTCCTTTGCTGTACAGAAGAATTTTAATTTGTTGTAATTCTACTTGTATAATGTTGCTTTTGTTGCCTGTGTTTTTGGTGTCATATTCAGATGAAGTCATTGCTAAGACCAATGTCTTGAAGCTTTTTCCTGTTTTCTTGTAGCAGTTTTCATTTCAGGTGTTTCATTTAAGCCTTTAGTCCATTTTTGGTTGCTTTTATGTCTGGTGTAAGGTCCAATTTTATTAGTTCCCATGAGAATATCAAGTTTTCCAACCCAACTTATCGAAGAAACTATCCTTTCCTCATTATGTATTCTTGACACCCTTGTGAAGATTAGCTGATGGTATATGCATGAATTTATTTCTCTAGTCTGTTCATTTGATCAGTGTGTTGTTATGTGAATACCATACTGTTTTGATTACTATAGCTTTATAGTATATCTTGAAATCAGGAAGTATGGTGCCTTCAACTTATTTTTCTTTCAAAGATTGCTTTGGCTATCTGGGGTCTTTTGTGGTTCTATATAAATTTTACGACTGTTTTTTCTATTTCTGTGAGAAATGCCATAGGGCTTTAATAACAATTGCATTGAATCCATAGGTTGCTTTGGGTAGTCTTGACATTTTAACATTATTCTTCCAAACCATGAACACTGGATATCTTTCCATTGATTTGTGTCATTTTCAATTTCTTCATCAATGTTGTATAGTTTTCAGTTTACAAATCTTTCACCTCCTTGTTTCAATTTATTCCTAAGTATTTTATTATTTTTGATGCCATTTTCAATGGGATTGTTTTTTTTCTTTCTTTTTTTTAATATATTTTTATTTATTTATTTTTGACAGAGAGAGAGAGAGAGAGAGAGATAAAGAGACAGAGACAGAGAGAGAAATGAACTGGGGGAGCATATGGTTCCGCACGGGCCGGGACCAGGATTTGATCCCCGGTCCCTGGCACTGCAAAGTGAGCGCTTAACCCACTGAGCCATCCCAGCTTCCCCCCCCTTTTTTTTTAAAGTAACTTTGTTTATTTATTTTTATAGGTTTTGTTTTTGGGTTTTTTTTTGACAGAGAGAGAGAGAGAGAGAGAGAGAGAGAACTGAACTGGGGGAGCTCCCCAGTTCAGCATATGAGTCCGCATGGGCCGGGGCCGGGATTCGATCCTCAATCCCCGGCGCTGCAAAGTCAGTGCTTAACCCACTGAGCCATCCCGGTTTTCCCCCCTTTTTTTTTTTAAGATTTATTTTATTGTTTTTGACAGACAGACAGAAACAGAGAGAAGGGGGAGGGCCCAGAGCAGTCTCCATAGTTGTACATCATCAGTTTTTTGACATGGTTTCATTCCACACAGGGGGCGGGAGCTGCGCGGGGTGAGAACCGGAACAGGCCCTCCCACATGGGAAGGACACCCCAGTGGGATTCTTTCTTTCTTTTTTTTTTTTTTAAAGATTTATTTATTGTTTTAGACAGAGAGAGAGAGAGAGAGATACAGAGACAGAGAGAAAGGGGAGGTCCAGAACAGTCTCCATAGTTGCACATCATTGGTTTTTCCACATAGTTTGATTCCACAGGTGGGCACGGGGCTGCACAGGGCAGGAACTGGGCCAGGGTCTTCACCCCAGTGAGAACTAAGCTGTGGGCATTCCCCAGTTCAGCATATGGTTCCACATGGGCCGGGGCCAGGATTCGATCCTTGGTCCCCGGGGCTGCAAAGTGAGGGCTTCCCTATTTCTTGGTCTCCTTTTTGGAGATTTTGTTGGTGTAAAGAAGTATTCCTGACTTTTATGTGATTTAGCTTGAGTTTAGCTGTGCCTCATAAACTACACTTTTGATATATGAGCCAATAATATTTTCTTTTCTTTCTAATTTTTATTTTTCAAGCTTTTTGAATTAAGTTTGTTGCTTTGAGTTACTTATTACTTGCAACAAAATTAATCCTAGCTGATATAATGTAGTTGCAATCATAACGTCATAAACGTTTGTCATCTTGCTTTTGCCCTCTTAATATTCTATCTGGGTATATAACTATAAAATTGATACATATTACCTACATATTTGTCAATGATTTGCATTTTTAATGTAAGTGTATCAACTTAAGATAAATTCTCATTGTAAGCCTTCAGTTCTTCTAGATTCTTACTATAATATAAAAAATTTACAACTTTTCCATTTCATCTTTGCGAGTTCTTTAAGAATATTCAATGTTTGAAAATGTAAGAAGGTTGTCTCAAATTGTATCCCGTTAAACTGTATCTGGTCAAACTATAAGAAAATGCTTTTGTTGACTTTTTTTCCTGCCTTTTCTTTTCTGGAATTTAGCAACTTTTCCTTTTGTTCTGTCACTGTAAAAACTGCAAGCCTTTTTTTGGGTTTCACATTCTCTTGGTTCACCAGAAACAATTTATTTTGAAAGAGTTAGATCTCAGTTGTTCCAATGTATTATACAATAGTAGGTTCTTCTGCTAATTACTGAAATACTTAAGACAAAACAAAACAGGTACAGTTTTGAACATAGAGACTACTCAGTTTTTATTGAACAACTTTAGAATAATTTTTAAATTTAAATAACACTAATCATGGTCATTAGTAGTTTTAAAAATTATAATAGGGGATGCTAGGATTGCTCAGCAGGTTGAGTGCTTGCCTTGCAACCACAAGGTCTGGGAATTGAATCCTGGCCCATACGAACCCATATACTGAATTGCGGCACAACTGGTATCTATCAAGATGACAGCAAAGGTTCTCACCTCCCATGTGGGAGGCCCCTGGTTTGGTTCCTGCCCCATGAGCCCCACCATCCCTTAAAACATTCATACCATCTAGTTCATTAACTATATTAAAGGGCCGGAAGTCTATGTCAATTATACCTCAATTTAAAACAATGAGTAAAAAAGAAACCTAGAAGCAAGCCCTTTTCCCACGTGTCATAACAAGTCAGTTATTATATGAGAATATTTTAAGTAAAATGCTCAAATTGTCACTGTCAAACCCTAAGACAAATGAACACTAAAAGATATTAAAATGGTTAAGCATGAATGTGTATTTATACTTTACCTGGTTAATTCTTTGAACTCTTCATACTCTTGCTTTGAATTATTCAGCTCTGTCTGAATTTGCAGAAGTTGTGCTTTTAATTTCTCAGTGTTTGCTAATGAACATGGCTCTTTTACAACTTTAGGAGAGAATCCTTGCTGACCTATTAAGAAAACCATTTGGTCTTTGAAAGACAGAAATAACACAGTACTTTTTCTAGGTTCTCTGCCAGGTATCTTTTTGAAGCATAAGGAGAATAATGAGAGATAGGTTGGAAAGTGAATCCTAAAATACAAGAGCCTATAACTCAAGAGCCTATGTCAAGGAGACATAAGATACAACAGAGTGTGGCAAACAGTATTAGAAGTTGTCTTTGAGAAGCTAGAGTCCACAGCACAGAGGCATATTTAAGGCAACACCAATAGGAGCAAGAGCCAACAATAATGTACAACATGCATCAGGCCAGAGGGGAAACGTCACCAGTTGAATCTGGAAGGAATTAGTGCTGGCAGCTAATGTTAACAGTCTATCAATTTTAGGAAAGGAATCAAATAGCAAAGGCAGCAAGTTAAAAGAACTTGGTATCATCTATCAGGTAAAAAAAGATTTAATTTGTTAAAGATTGCTTAGAAGACTGAATATGTTGAAGAGAGCTCTATTGAGTTTCAGTGTAGAAAAATATCATACATTTGTCTAGAAAATGATGTATGCTTTGAAGATGGTAGAGTCCAGAAATTACCAATACTATCTTTCGAAGCTATTAAGTCAAGGTACAGAGGCCAAAATGGCCAACAAAATACAGAGCACTGTAGGGAAGATTAGTTGAAATAATATAGGAAACTTGATTTTAACTTTGCATCTAAAACCCTAGTCTCTCCACAATGCTGATACTAAGAATTTAATTAAGTCACAACAGAATAGAAGAAGGCTTGGAAAAGAAAATTTTAAAGATTTTACTTTTATTGCTTTTTGACAGAGAGACAGAGAGAAGGGGGAGGGCCCAGAGCAGTCTCTATAGTTGACAGCATTAGTTTTCCATAGTTTCACTCTACAGGTGGACACAGGGCTGCACAGGGCAGGAACTGGGCCAGGAGCCTCCCACATAGGCCCTGACAAAAACTGAACTGGGGGTACACCCCAGTTCAGCATGCAAGTTCAGCATATGGGTCCACATGGAGCAGAGCCAGGATTCAATCCTCGGGCTCCAGGGCTGCAAAGTCAGCGCTTAACCCACTGAGCCATCCCAGCTTCCCCGGAAAAGCAAATTTTAAAAAGCAAGGAGATAAACAGACTTGTTTGAGTGCAGAATAAAAAGATTAAAACTTTCTCAATTTCAACCTAAAGACAACAAAGGCTGAGACAGAGTATGATAAAAGACCATGAAAATATTCACTCTGAAAATGGAACAAATAGCCTTTGTTACTAGATCCTAGAGCATTTAACACCAACCTCTGCCAAGCCTTTAAGTTCGATTCAGTACTAGCTAAACCACTTTTCACAAACGTAAACGTAAACTTATGGAAATACCGTACCATAGAACTAACAGCATACAAGGCAATCATGACCAGCAACGATAACACCAGGACCAAAATACTATGCTGAATGGACCAGGAGTCCAATCATGCTGACATCTCTCACCACACAGGCCTTAATCAGGCGGACAAAACATTTCAACCCTACATCCATTCATGTGCTTAGTTCATTCAAATAAAACAGAAAAAAATCCATTTGGTAAAAATTAAAAGTGATATTTGCATCTACCTTTTATCCACAAAACAAAGATATATAATGGGTATGTCCTTGCTATATCCGTTAGCCTACATAATTCACTACTCTGATTTTTGAGAAAAAAGTTTAGAAGATTCCTTTTGATAACATGAAAGAATAAGTATGTATATAAGAAGTTCACACACCAGGTCTATAAGCAAAAATGAAGACACCCCACCTCCCCTTAACACAAGGCAATAAAATGCCTTTAAAACAGCTCCCGTGCCCCAAGAAGGCATGTAATACAACGATCACTTCTTACTTTTGTCATTTTTCTCTGTGCCAGATACTTCGAAGAAAGCTTTTTCTAGCATTGCAATGGTCTGGGCGTCCATTTCCTGGGCTCTTTTCACAGGCTCCTCATAACCTCAGTCTTCTGTTCTCCTCCCTGAGGGAATGGTTTTCCATAGCATACTTTGCGACTCTGGGGTGGTGCTCTATCTGTGACACAGAAGAATTACAGACTTACAAGTTTACAAACACGTCCTCAGTGACCAAGTCTTCCTGAAAGGCCCTTAGCAACAGTGTGAACACCACACGCACTGCTGGTGGTAGCCTGCTGCGACCACTGTGGAAAGCAGCTTGGCCCCTGTGATCAGAGACCGAATATGTGCATATCCTCCAGCTCCATATTCTACGTCTGGGTCTGCACCCTTGAAACTTTCACCCAGGCACCTAAGGAGAGAAGCACAAGGGCGTACACTGGGGCGGACTCCTCATGTAAAGGTGACTGATTACATCAACACGGCGAAAAGAATAAGGAAACTCGATTGACCAGGACTGAATGCCCTCCAAGACACAGTAAGCTACCTTTTGTGCACAAAAAGAAGTAAAAGTATCTATTCATACTAGTTTTAAATGCATAAAGCTTCTGGAAAAATATACAGGACTGATAACCGGTTATCTTTGTTTCTCAATAATATGCTTGTATTAATTATCCATCCTTCCCATGGAAAAGGAAAAACAACAAAAACTTCAAAGGGCTGAACTATACACAGACTAGTGACTCAGGTAATAACCGCTCACGAATTAGGACGCATTACTTGGTATGCTGGGGCTGTATGCTGTGGTAGCAACAGCACAACTTCCTCCTTTCTCCATTCAGGTTTTATTAGTTTAGAAAATGGGAGGAAAGAAATCATCCTGTCAGCTGAATTCATTCAAAACACCTTCCACTGTATTCCAAACCTGTTGACAAATTTATTTTGCCCTGGACTCCTTTCCTTTTCAGAAACACTATAAATGTCATGTACTCACTTGTTCTCGCAGAGTCTGAATCTCATCCCTTAATTCTGACAGCAAACAATCCTGCTCCTCAGGCAGAAAACTTCCCCGCGATTCCTTATGGAGCTTCTCCAGGCGCATTATTTGATCCTCTCGGAATTTCACAATCATTTTATTAGACTGAATAAATTTCTCTTTTTTGAGAGTGAGGCCTTCTAATTGGGTAACATTTTCTACCAGAGACTTAAGAAAATCATAATTTGGTTAAACATGGAAAAAAATTCAGCTTCCCTACATTTTCTCATACCAAGCAACACACACTAATTTCCCATGTAATCTCAAAGACAGAATTTGATTTTTCACAGACTTCCTTTGTTTTATTTAGTTGTGCCATTTATTCTACTCAGAAAGGTACCGCACAGTAAAGTCTGAATTATCATGCATCCCCCCTATACTAATTCAGTTTCCTACCTTCTTTTCCTGTTCAGATTTCTTCAAGAATAACATTGCTTCTTGGAAATACTTCATGTAATTAGTCTCATCTTTGTCTGTAATTGATCCAGGAAGAAAAGGAAAGAGAAAAAAAAATGTTTACCTCTCAAACTTGAAGACTAAGACATGAGCTAAAACAGCCTTTGAGTGATATAATATAAAGAACCATTATCACCAGATCATGGATTTCAAATTAACCCAGTCCACACATTAGCTATTCTTTGAAGTAACATAAGTCTCTCTCATGCTATTTACTAAACATAATGGATTACATATAACAGCCTTAGAAATAAAGCTAAGTGAAATTTACTAGTATGACTTTTTAGCACTTATTAGAAATGAGCTATTCAAAATTATTTCTACTCCCCTTCCCACATATCTTACAGAATTTAGTACCTATAGGATCTGTATCTGGTAACAAAGTATAGTACCATGTTCCTGTATAGGTGAAATGAACAAAAAGAAACTTGTGGGAAAATGTGAGTAACCTTACTGTGTTGTGCCTGTAGACGGAGGCTTCTCACACTAATAACATGCACACATCTTCTCCCTCAGGATAATGAACACTGCTCCTCTTACCTCTGGTCAGAAAGTCTTCTGGTAGCATCTGCCCAGAAGTGAGATGGGCCAGTTGTTCTTTGAGCCTCTTCACTTCAGCTTGGAGTTGGCTCACATTTCCTTGAGTGTCTTCATTTACCACTGCCTGGGCAAGAATTTTAAGAAGCATTAAAAGAATGTTTTTGAGTTGTACAGTCTTGTTTATATTTGTTTGTATGGTGTGAAGCGACAAACAGGAAATAAAACTGTATGTCCGTCTCACAGTCAAAAGTCCCCCCGTGGACTTTAGCTCTGTGCGGGGGGGGGGGGGCCTCCTTTCCCTGACTACGCTCCCACTGGTGGCTGTGCTCTGTGAACCAGCCCTGGGCCCTCCCTGCTGGGCTGGGTCACCCCTGGGGTCTGGGTGTGTTCATGTAACACTGCCTTCTTCCTAAGACAGGCAGCCCTGCGCCTGGATAAGAGCAATACCCTCAGGAAGTGTGATGTTCCCTCGGCCTGGGCACGCTGTAGGCTGTGGTGCACTTCAGGCCTGGTGGGCTCCAGCAGCCTGGCAGAAATCATCTTCTCCAAAGAAACCTAACCTGGTATTTCCTAAATGCCCTCCTGGAAGGAAGGGTTGGTGTGACAGCTGCATTTCTGGGTTATTGTTTTTTATCACACTTTAAAGCTATTTTAAAGTAATGTCTCTTTAAGAAATTCTCTGAAAGAAATGTCTTATTTCAGAGGACATCTAGGAGGTTCAAAAAGGCCCACAAAACCTACAGGGTGATAACAAGAGCCAACAGCTGAGTATCAACCAATACTCCAGTAAGGGAAAAAGCCCTCTGACATCCTAAGGTCCCTGTGCTCCTGTCTTAAGTCAAATCTGCACATTGGGAAAGATCTGAATAGTTCACCTTAAACAAGTCCCAGATATCCCAGCAGCTTCTGCCATAGCAGGGGCCTTACCATTGGCAGTGATTAGTATAAGGCTCTGGTTTGTTGTTTCATGTGTTAAGAAGCCATTTCTAGTTGCTTCTGGTTCTTATGGCCAGTCTCTTTACAAGGCACTCCTATACAGTCTGACATCATAGTGACATCATAATTCTAACTACCCACGCAGTGTTCCACACTCTAAAAACTTCTAGAAAGTGCCAAGAGACAGGGTCAGGAGCTCCTAATTGTCCTCCTCATATTACAAATACCTAATAAAATGAATGAGACTAAACCTACACTCTTCTGACTTACCCAGAGTAAGAGACAACATGAACCCTTCACTCTTACCAAGATAAGATGATCAGAGAGTATGCTTTTTGGGGTAAGAATGACCAATTTATCCCTTGAAACAGAGAAAATTAGTCATTGTGCTCAGCACTTTACCTTATTTTTAATCAGCTTGGCTCTCTGAGCAAAATTCAGCATTGACAGGGTTTCCCCAAAGCACCTGGGTCCAGGATGGACGTTGGCGACTATGGCTGTTTTGGCGTTACCACCAAGGGAATCCTGTTTAATGACATGAACAGTACACATTTTCACGGAAGAAACCACAAGATATTTTTTAAGCAAAAAAAATGTACACACTGACCATCAAGACAGAAAAATTATCCCACAAACAGCCTTAGTGAGCATAACCCAGAAAAGGGCCCAGGGACCCAGTGAGCTACTTTACCCGGAGGAGGAAGGTAAGCTTGGAGTCTCGGTAGCACACGTGTCTCTGTTTGCCATTTCCCACATCGACAAGTGCCGTAATCACTTGGCCCAGGCAGCTCAACGAGCGGTTTATGTTACCTGCTTCCTAAGGCATTGGAAAAAAAGAACAAAAATTTAGGCACACGAGTTTCTGTTTAGTATTTTTAGTTAAAATATACCTAGCAAGGTGACAATTTTGAACACAAGTCAAGGGTGTCCTCAACTATCCCCTAATCTTTTCCTATTTGACACACTGCAATTTCAGTGTTCAAAGGACAAACACAAAAATCACACAAAGAAAAAAATCAACATCACCTCATGACTGCAATAGTTTTAAATTGATCTATAGACAGGGTTAAAAACTAGAAAAAAACAGAAAAAAGTTAAGAGTACTGCATTAATAGGCATATGAGGATTGTCTGGAAAAAATACAACCATAAATGCCTCTATTTTTCATATTACATGGCTGGATATTTTCCAGATGGCTCTCATATTTTTCTTCTTTTTTTTTTTTCTTTTTCTTTTAGTTTTTGCCACTGACTTTTTTTTTTTCTTTTAGTTTTTTTTCATATTTTTCAATGCCTTTATGTTAAAATGCTTGCTTCATTCTAAGGATGTGATAACTCATAACACCCCCATATCCTACAAATTCACTCATGGAATTATTATAAGAGAATATTCAATCTAATTCTGTAGAGCAGAGCTGTCCAACCTTTTGGCTTCCCTGGGCCACACCGAAAGAAGTAACTGTCTTGGGCCAGACATAAAATACACTAAGGATAAGCGATGGAAAAAAACAAACAAAAAAAAAATCACAAAAATATCTCATAATGTTTACGAATTTGTGTTGAACCATATTCAAAGTCATCCTATAGGTTGGACAAACTTGCAGTGTAAAGTATAATAAAACCCCTTTTAAAAAGTGGTTTGGGGAGAAAAAAATGCTTAGGTTAAATGTTATACTGGATTTTTACTATAGAAGCATATTTCAATAACTGGGTCTGCGGCAGTGGGAGCACAGAAAGAGTAGGAGCCCCTTTCTATTATTAGATGGGATGCTGCCCCATGCATTAATCATTCAATAAGGCCAATTAGATCTTCTCCAAAAAGAAAGAATAGAAATCATAAAGCTGGACACACTGAGTTAGGGCCACCCCTTTGTTTTACCATTCAGTCCATCAGGAGGCTGGGGGCACCATCTGTCGAGCTAAATAATGACACACTGAGGTCTGAATCTCAGCTCTACCCTTAGCTGTGTGCCCGAGGATAATTTACTTTAGTTTCTTTACAATAGAAAGGATAATATTACCTACTTCCCAGAGCTGCCGGAAAGGACGAGTTAATATATATATATATAGCATTTAGAATAAGCCTGGCATACAAGGTCTAACAATTAAGTTCAGGATCTCATCCTAGAGAAAGTACCATATACCTCACTGCTGAGTATCACTATGGTCACCTTAAAAATACTCCCCGTAGGAAGCTATGCAACTGATGCTAGCAGCTAGCACACCCTTTGAAGCAATTATGGAACCTCTTTTCTGGAATGGCCATGAGAGCCACATGTGACTAGTGCATCTGAGAAACTGAATTTTAAATGTGATTTAATCTTAATTAATTTAAACTTCAAAATGACCACATATGGCTAGAGGCTAAATGATGGACATCACAAATACAGAACATTTCTATCACTGCAGAAAGTTCTATTGGATAGTGCTGACTAGATTTTAACTAAAGTATCCTTAATCAGAAAAATAGTTATTGACATCACAGTAATCTTGAATCTATCATTCTCTGTTATGGACTGAATGCTTGCTCTCCGCCAGCATTTGTATGTTGATGCTCTAATCCCAATGTAATGCAAGTTGGAGATGAGGCCTTTGGGAGGTAATTAGGTCTCCCCCTCTCTCCCTGTCCCCTCCATCTCTCCAGAATGAGGAGGCACATGTCTACAAGCCAGGAAGGGATTCGTCCGGCAGACATTGGGTGTTTTTGTTATAGCTGCCAGAACTAATACACTCTCCTTAAACTAGCCAATTCAGCTGTGCTTATCAATCAGCCAAGTGGCTCTGAAAAGTACACCTTCCCTAACCTCCATCACTGGATGAAGAAGGACAGGAAAGCAGTCCCATCATTCTGATACAAAGTTTAATGAAGGAAGAAATGTTACTTAATAAAATTAAATTTAAAATGTTTATGGAATATTTGAGCTTTTGTATCTGAAATCAGACTAAACAGACCAGAAATGAAATCCTCACATCTTAAATATTCCAAATGAAAAGTTAAGTTTCCAATATCATCATTACCTGAGTCATATCCATGTCTGCAACATGATCAAACGTAAAGGTTTTGGGTTCAGGGTTGGAGTGTAGCCGGAGAGTGGTGGAGGAGAGCACAGACAAGCATAAGTGTTGCTCATCAGCTGACCCAGAACCCTCTGCAGGTGGACGAATTCGCACAAAAACTTTGATGTTATCACCTTCATTACTAAGGACAAAAAATGTATCAGCTAAAGTTTACTGGAGAAAAGAAAATTTAAAAAGAATCTAAGTCTCACACTGCCTTTGTTTCTACACTGAGTTTTCCCAACAAAGCCCCAAATCTACCCATTTACATTTACCTCTTTTAATAAGAATCCCTCATGGCCCACACCCTTCACTGATTTGTTTCAGGACAGTCATCTTTTCAAGCCTTTACTTGAAATCAACTCAAACAGAGTTGATTTCAAGTAGCTCCAAGCACTGCTTGTGTGTGATCTCCCTAATAGCAACAATAAAATGAATCATCCTAAGGGGAAATTATGTTAGTGACTCTATCTTTTAGCTTGGAAGGTGAGAGGGCAGGGTGTGGGGGAGATGTAATTTTTCCAGATTTCCAGGTAACCAAGGACCAAGGTTAATTAGGAAACAAGTACCCACTGTTTCAAGTATCCCTTACTATGCTAAATAACTATTTTAAGAATACAGCATCCCTAATTCTTTTGATTTTATTAACAAGATCTCTTACCTTGGCTGATTAGACTGACAATTTGTCACACTGCGCAACTCAGCTAGAAAAAAAGATAAGAAGTCACTAAAGCTGTTTAAAAGCTCAATATAAAATTCCTATTCTTGGGGAAGCTGGGATGGCTCAGTGAGTTAAGCACTCACTTTGCTGTGCCGGGGACCCAGGATCGAATCCTGGCCCCAGCCCATGCAGACCCATATGCTGAACTGGGGAGTGTCCCAGTTCAGTTCTCCCTCTGTCTCTGTGTGTGTCTCTCTCTGTCAAAAACAATAAAAAAAAAAAAAAATTCCTATTCTTACGTAGCCTACTCTTCAGTTGCTGACACGCCTCGCCTCTTCTTAACAGCAGGTGCTCTAAAGCCCAGGCCTACATCTTCCTCTGTTCTATCCACACCCAATCTATTGGTGACAACATTCAGTCCCATCAATGCTATATGCATGCTGATGATTCCTAAATTTAAACCTGAGCCCCAGACTCCTACATCTAATTGCCTACTTGACATCTCCAATTGGATGTAGAATAGGCAATGTGTCAAATTTCATGTGTCCAAAACAGAGCTCCTGTCCCCCCACCCCAACCACGCTTCTCCATCTAAATTCATGACAACTCCATCTTTCCAGCCACTGAGGCCAAAGCCTGAGTGTCATCCCCAACCCCTTTCTTTCTTATACTTCATATCTGATCTGTTGACCAATCTTTGGCTCTACCTTCAAAGTACATCCAGGATATTACAACTTCTTGTCAAATCCACTGCCCTGACCACCATGGAATCAAGCCAGCAACATTCCTTGAGTTACTACAGTGGTCTCCCTGCTTCTGTCACTCCCTCATCCCCCAACTCCCATCCACTCTCAACCCAGCTGGCAGTTTGATTCTGTTTTAAAAAAAGTCAGAGATTAACTTCTAGCATGACAGTATGAGGAGCTCCACTGCCCCACTGCCCCACTGCCCAGTGGAACTGGTGAAATAAAAAATAACAACCACTGAAAGCCTCTAGAAATGGTCCTAAAGGTAAAGAACAAATGAAGAAAAATCAAGTCAAGAAAATCTACGAAAATTCCATAAGAAAAGTGAGACTCTGTGATCCTTGATCCATGATCGCTCCCTCCCTCCCTGTTCAGCGAGTTGGAGACTCCACTCCATACTGCACAGCCAAGAACACAGGCTTCCTGTCCCCTCAGGTCCCAACTGGGGAACTTCCTTCCTAGGAGGAGCAGGTAACAGGCTCTCATGCTGCCACTAGCCAGCTGTATACCGCTGAGCTGTCACAAAGGTGAGCATGGTGAGAAGTCGGGGCTCCCTTCTTCCAACCAGCCCCCACTCGGGAATGAGGCTTTACCTTGGACACAGTGTAATGAGAACACTGGGGTCCTGACCACCCTTGTCCTGGATCGTAAGGCAATGGTTCCCCACTAGGAGAGGCAAGTCAAGAAGACCCTAGTCTGCTACGCACATGTGCAAACCACTCAAATACTCCCCAAATAGAGCAGAGGTACCTGAGAACATTTTCACTGTCCCTACCCCCAGGTCCCTGTCTTGGTCCTATTTTTCTTCAAAGAATTTATTACTATTACCATCATAATACAGTACATTAATTACTTTGCTTACTCTCTTTCTCTTCTAAATTGACCATAAATCATTATCTAGAGTAATGCCTGACTTGTGGGGAGTCTGCATAAGTATATTTGAATGAATGAACACTAGGAGACCAGTAACAAGGACTTCTTAATTTGTAATCTGCTCATAGCATAGGAGCTCAAAGCAAGTATTTACCACAGAACAACGTGATTTCTGGAGTCTATTCTTTCCAGAACATCTGTCCTCAGGCAAACATCTGTCTGTGAAGCAGGAAACAGACCACAGATTGTCCAGTTCCCCACCTGCCCTTCACAATTCCCCCAAGAGATGACAACCACAGAAACACTCTCTCTGTACCTTTAGCAAAAATAAAAACAATTGAGAAAGTCAGGATATAAAAGGAAAGCTTTCATGTTTGGAAAGCTGAACTTGATGCTTATGAAGAGATGGAGAAAGAAAAAACCTAAGATTAGAATAGGTAATATGAGCAGGGGTCATATATCTTGCCATAGAAAAGATCAGCAAAATATAGAAAGGCTTTAGTCAGACCGGTACTTGAATGATGTTCTGGATGTTTGTATGTAAGAAGTTCAAAACAGGCACCCAATTTCAGCTGTCTGTACATGCCAAAAGCAGTCAATGAATGTAGTCAACCTTTTGATTTCGTACAAATGATGGACAAGTCATCGTTTTACCACTGCTACAGTCTAATTGTGTTCCTCCAAATTCACAAGTTGAAATCCTAAACCCCAAAGTGATGGTATTGGAAGGTGGGACCTTTGGAAAGTGATGAGGTCATGAGGGCAGAACCCTCATAACTGAGATTAGTGTCCATAAAAGAGACTTCAGAGAAATAGCTCTTCCCTTTTGCCATGTGAGATTATAGCAAAAAACAGCCTCTATGAGGAAGCAGGTCCCCACCCGATACCGAATCTGTCAAGGCCATGGTCTTGAACTTCCCAGCTTCCAGAACTGTGGAGAAATACTCGTAAATGTCAGTGTTTATAAAGCCATCCAGTTTATGTTATTTTCGTTAGAGTGGCCAAAACAGACTACGACAATTATCATCTTCTATAAGAATGACAATCCTCAAGATGACAGCAAAAGATACCAGATTTTATACAAGCTTCTTTTTAAGCACTTGAAATTAAAAGGTTCAGGCCATTCCTGCATGTCCTGTAATAAGAGAGCCAGGATTTGAATTACTAGGTAAGAGTATAGCAGAAAAAGATGACACCACCATGGGGTGCAGTTCTAGCTTTTCTGTAAACTAATGCAGTGCAACTTGTTTTCATCTTCTTTCTACTTTTTATACTTCCTAAGATAGATTTTCTTTTTCTTTCTTTCTTTTAAGATTTATTTTTATTATTTTTTGACAGAGAGAGACAGAGAGAAGGGGGAGGGCCCAGAACAGTCTCCATAGTTGACATTAGTTTTCCATATAGTTTCACTCCACAGGTGGTCACAGGGCTGCGCAGGACAGGAACTGGGCTGGGAGCCTCCCACGTAGGGCCCGGCAAGAACTGAACTGGGGGCACACCCCAGTTCAGCATATGGGTCTACATGGGCCAGAGCCAGGATTCAATCCTCGGGCTCTGGGCTGCCAAGCAAGAGCTTAACCTGCTGAGCCATCCCAGCTTCCCTTATTTATTTATTTATTTATTTATTTATATTGTTTTTGACAGAGAGAGAGAGAGAGAGATACAGAGACAGAGAGAGAACTGAACTGGGGGAGCTCCCCAGTTCAGCACATGGGTACGCATGGGCTGGGGCCGGGATTCAATCCTCGGTCCCTGGAGCTGCAAAGTGAGCGCTTAACCCACTGAGCCATCCCGGCTTCCCCAGCTTCCCTTATTTTTAAATTTATTAGGGTTACATTGGTTAGTAATAATTACATAGGTTCCAGGCACTCAACTCTTTTTATCATCATATATTTAGCTTCCCAGATTTTCTTTTTAAATCCTAGAATAAAACTGAGGTTATCAGAGTAAGGCTTTTCTTATCATTACTGTCTAGAATTAAAGGACTAGTTTATTTCAGATCAATCCTCCTGACAGAAGCAACTGGAAAAGCAAAAAAAAAACTATAGAAAACATCTATCTGAAGGCACTAGAAAATTTGTGCAGCCAAAATCCAAGAGAGGACAGAAGCCCAAAGCCCAGAGGTGCGAGAACACAGCACTTGAGGCTGCTTTTTCCCTGGGAAAGACTGCACATTCCGAAAGCTGCAGCTAAGAGGCTGAAAATTTGAGCAGTTTTTAACAGATTCACAAATTAGAGGAACAAAAATGGGGGTTCAGAGCCCTGATAAATGCCCCACACTTTCAAGTGGGAAAGTGAAAGGCCACCCCCTAGGTGTGTAGATGACCAAAAATAGATCCAGACTTCTACTTCTGGGTACGTGTAGTCGTGATGGAGTCGTGGAAACTAAAGTTACTCTCCTGTCTTAAGTAACCATAAAATAGGGCAAAATATACATAACAAGTTTTCAGACACTAGACAACAGACAGCACAATCAAGTGATGCTGACAGAAAAGAAACAATGAAATTGAGCTTAACTGCCTGGAGTCTCAAGTCCAGATACCAGCTTGGTGGTCTCTCTGAGTTGAGAATAGTTCAGAGTTCCAGAAAGCCATCACAACTAGAATTTGTAGAGTAAAAAAATCAGAGAAGAAAGGATCACAGAGAGACCTACTAATTGGATAAACACTGATCTGCACACATGTAAACATTTTATAAATCTAAAATTACTCCAAAATGAAATGTTTACTAAAAAGAAAGAAGCAAAGCTAATATGCCAATAGTGACATAAAACATAATAAAAAAACTACATGAAGGTAAATCATTCTGGCATTATTCCTAATTGAGATATGAGGAAATGTCAGTGAGAAGTACAAGGATTTGAATGCAGCCATTCTGGAACAAGAGCTCATACTCTTAATTAACCACCCCATCATGATAATCAAAGGTTAAAGGAAGTACAAAATTGATCATGTTCCTGCCACAATAAGTTGACATTACAGTGGGTCCTTAAAAGCACTCACTTTCAACTTTGAAGTCCTCAATGTGTCCACCTTAAAATATGTTGAAGAACATTCACAGAGCTTTATTCATAATAGTCCATCTAGAAATGTCCGTCAATAGGAGAATAAATTGTGGTATACTGACATAATGGAGCACTACACACCAATAAAAAAGAATTAACTGCTACTACATATAGCAGATAAGCAATGCTCATAGACATAATGCTCAGTAAAAGAAGCCAGAACAAAAAGAATACTGTACCATTTACATTTTACATGAAGTTTAAAAATAGGCAAAACTAATCAATGATGACAGAAATCAGAGTAATACTTGGGGGTAGGGTAGTTATTAACTAGAAGAGGTCACAGGGAACTTTCTGGAGTACAGGAACCATTCTATTTCTTGATCTGGTTACAATAGTGTATTTTTTTTTTATGATTTATTTTTATTGTTTTTGACAGAGAGACAGAGAGATACACAGACAGAGACAGAGAGAACAGGGAGGGCCCAGAACAGTCTCCATAGTTGCACATCATTGGTTTTTCCACATAGTTTCATTCCACATGTGGGCACGGGGCTGCACAGGGCAGGAACTGGGCCGGGGTCTCACCCCGGTGAGAACTGAACTGGGGGCACTCCCCAGTTCAGCATATGGGTCCACTTGGGCCAGGGCTGGGATTCAATCCCCGGTCCCCGGGGCTGCAAAGTGAGCACTTAATCCACTGAGCCATTCTGCCTTCCTGCAATAGTGTATTTGTTCTTAAAAATTCATTGAGTAGCAATTTTAAGATTTGTGTCTTTTACTGTAAATTATACTCATACCTCAGCAAAACAGTGAATTTTTAAAATAGTCTTTCTGCCTTTAAAAAAGAACATAAGGGGAAGCCGGGATGGCTCAGTGGATTAAGCACTCACTTTGCAACCCCAGGGACTAAGGATCGAATCCTGGCCCTGGCCCCTGCGGACCCATATGCTGAACTGGGGAGTGCCCCCAGTTCAGTGCTTATTGGGGTGAGACCCCGGCCCTGTTCCTGTCCTGTGCAGCCCTGGGCCCACCTGTGGAATGAAACTATGTGGAAAAACTGATGATGTGCAACTATGGAGACTGTTCTGGGCCCTCCCCCT